>BKZX01018364.1:7163-21411 GCA_014362285.1 Fagus crenata
TTCTTCTTCTTCTTCTTCTTCTTCTTCTTCTTCTTCTTCTTCTTCTTCTGCTTCTTCTTCTCCTTCTTCTTCTTCATCTTCTTCATCACCCTCATCATCAAAATTTTTGAGTCCTGCATCGGGGTATGGAAGAGGAGTATTGGCACGGAGGAAGAGGTCAGACGTTTTGGGTTGTTCGATTTTATTCAGAGCCGATTTCCACCCATGCCTGAACCTGCTGTTATAAACCATTTTGAATTGAGCTTTAACTTCTTCCATTGCTCCTTCTTTCCCCAGTTCTTTTCCTTTCTTTAATCCCTCCTCCATTCCCTCTTTATGAGCTTTGCTGAGCAAAAGAACACATTCAGATTGGAGCTCTTTCATTTTTTCTTGCATCTCAGCAACTTTAGCTTCAGCATTTGCCCGTTTGGTCTCTTCAATCCGAACTCGTTCTTCGGTCTCTTTCATAGTACTTACATTTCTGAAGTGTTCATCCTCCAACTTTTTATAGTTATCGATGGCGACCTTCAACACTTCCGACATGCTTTTCTCATGCTCGGCTTCACTTTTCTGAAGTTTTTCTGTCAATCTGTAGACCCTTGCTTCCATAGACATGACACCCTGAGTGGCCTGAATGAAAAATACATATGTAAAAAGAAAAGAGAGATTCAAGAAATTGAAGAAGAAAAACCCATTAAAAGTACGTAAAAGTGTTTAAGTATAGAAAGAAGGCTTTTACCATCATTAAACCCCGGGTGATTTGACAGAAGACTGGACCGGGCTGAGTACCGGCCCACTGCTTCATGTCTTCAGGTAAGCAAGCCGCAAAGGCTAGGCCATGAGCAACTTGTGCTGAGACGTCAGCGTTAGAATTATCTAAAATCGTATCCCGAATAGAGATAGGATTTGGCCCGGACAGCAAGGCGGGGTCCCATGCTTCAGAATGGGATGAGGACCCTTCAGCTAGTATTGAGGAAGGCTCGGTCCTCCCTCTTTTCTTCCGGGGCCGTAACTCTTCTTCTTGATCAGAGTCTTCAAGGACATGAACCTTTGGGGGTGCAAGGACAGGTTCTTGTTCGGGAGTAGGATGAATTGTTGTCTCGGTTATCAGAGCTTCTTCGGGAAGCTCCTTCGGCTTCTTTTTTATTCCGGCGTCCTTACTCTTACCCTTTCCTTTGCCCTTCGCTTTCGTAGAAGAGCTTGCATCAGCTGTTTTACCCATCAGCTTAAACGGATTGATCAGCGGTGCCATTGCGTACACTTGGCCTGAAGAAATGCGGTTGGGATAATCTTGGGGTTGTTCGACCACTGCTGGCTGAGCGGCGTATGGTGCTCTGGGTTGTATTTCGAGAGCTTCGGACCTTGGGACTATGGGGCCTTCTAAAAACGATCTGACCTGGGGTTCATACCCCAAAAGTAATGGAGCTGACCGGGGTTCTCCTCTTTGGTCGACGCAAATGTTCGTTGACAGAATCCTTTTCACCAGTTCGGCGTCTACTTGTTTTCTGTCCACTTCGATTCTTTTCAGATCTGGAAAACATCATTGTTTAAACAGTGATAAAAGAAACTAAAATACAGATAAGTTCGTTAATAGTGTTCGGATGTATTTAAATCTTGTTCGGTCGGGTTTATTTAAAGATATTGTTTGTCAAAAAATCCTAACCTGGGTATCCGTACGAGCTCCGGCAAACGGAGCTGCCCGAGAACCACTCTCCCGTTACCCTCAAGTAATCTTTGTCATACCCCTTGTTGGAACTAGGAAGGCCATTCACCAGTTTCTCATTCACATTTCTAGCTTTTAGATGACAAGAAGTGCTAGATTTCTCTCCGGGGCACTTATACTGGTAAACGGCTAAAATTTCTCTTGATGTTAGGTTCACATCTAACAGACGATTAAGGGCAATAACACCCATTACAATTCTAAATACGTTAATGGATATTTGAGAGGGGGTGGCATTTACGGTCTGAAGGAAGTCTATTAGGAGCGAATGGAGTGGGAACCTAACACCCCCTTCGACTATGGCCACGACTGGGATTAGGATTTCGGCTCTGTTTATGACGGGAAGATCGTCCGAATTGCAGTAAGTGAGAGACACGGATGGGGGAATCTAGTAGAGTTGCCTAAATCGGGTCATACTATCCTCCGAATTTACCAATCTAGCCAGTTTGCTCGTCTTGATCACGAGTCGAGTTCTAATAGTAAAAATAAATTTTGAAGGAGGTTTAAGAAAATTAATAAAGACGGAGAAAACTTATAGGGAGGGGACGGTTCAAAGAATCGCAGCGGCAAGCTCTGAGAAGACAGAGAAAATGATTGACTATACGAAAGAGTTAGGAATGAAAAGGTAAAGAGTTTAGGGGTGTTTAGATATTTGTATCTGATTTAAAAAGGGGAAAATAATTTCCCCCCAAAACCTTTCCACCGTTTGGGCTTTTCTTGGAAATGTGCGAAATTAAGGCGGCGGGTCATCATGTCAGACCTTGGGAAACGCATACGTTGATTCCGACTTCCTCAGAAGTTGCTGAGGAAGCCGAAATCAAGGGGTAATTGGAGGGGTAGAATTTTATTCGGAAAATATAATTAGAGGAACTGACGTCACCTGTTCGGTTTATAACCGAACAGACTTATATTGTACAGGTTGTTCGGTTCTGTTTTTACCTATCGTGGAAAATCCGAATTGATGACAAGACTCGTAGGATTATTCCATAGTATCGCAATTAATGCTAATAAAATATCAAGTTAGGATCAGGAGTATTAAATGTAAGAGAAATATCAGATTAGTGTCAGGATCATTACAAATTAAATGGGGGATAAACGAGGCAAATGAGCTGTAAGTGAGAAGCATTGGCACTCAGAAAAAGAAGGAAGAGGAGGATAAGGGAAAGAAGGGAAAATATCTTTAAAAATAAAAAAAGGGTATAAGTAAAGAAAAAAACAATGTAAAAAGGGTTCCTCGAATTACAATCAAAGATTGGAGAGAAATACACTGAGTTATATTTTCTTATCGTTAAGAGTTTTCTTATTATGGGTTTACTAACAAAATCATCAGAGATTAATAGATCGGCCCCCACTGGGTTGACCAAGACCATCTGAGAATTCCTGTCATTATTTATTACACAGGATTGAAGCACCTTAAGTTGTTAGGATATCCTCATCTCTCGTTCGGACTAGTTCGGATTCAGCCTATGGAGTAAGTTTCATCAGTATTAACCAGCCTTTCCTTTATTGATTACAAAAATCCCACTTACAATGTTATAGGCTGAAGCTGATCTATTAATGATGCTTTCAAACTTCTGATAAGGTGAGGTAGAGTTGGAGTTGCTGGTTTTATCAACTTTCTTGATAGGATTTGTAAATTTCCTTAATGTCATGAATACTGTCTTTTAATTTATTTCCGATCTAACTGTGGAGACTGATCTCCATTGATTGGAGAATAATTTGTTGTTGGGGTGGGGCACATGGATGATATTTTATTATTACAAAGAAATAAAGTAGGAAAAATTTGAAAGTGGTGAGTAGAGAACTTCAACTTCTTCAAAAACTAGATTTCTATTCAATGTTTCTACATTCAATTAAGGGTATATTGCACTTTCCCCCCTTTATCTTTTGGCTTTGTTCAATCTCCCTTTTTATCTATAAAATCAAGCAATGTCCCCCTTTATCTATTGAAAATATGCAACTTACCCCCAACCATCTATTTCTTTGTTAAACCCTAACATTACTTTGTGGTCAACTAACAAACACAATATTGATGATTTCCCAATTTACCCTATGCTTTATTTAAAAATTCAATACCCATTTTTAATTAGTTTTAGGGAAAATTTTCACTTTCCCCCCTCTAACTATTGCGTCTATCTCAATTCCCCCATTTATTTATAAAACTAAGCAATGTCACCCTTTATGTATTGAAAATATACAAATAGCCCCCTTTGACAAGTTGAGCAAGCTGGCCACTCACTTGGGCTTCCACGTATTCCACACCCTCATCATTACAATCAAACATTTGCATATCTTTGATGTATCTCCCAGCTATTGTGTAGAAGAGGGTTAGTATTTCAAAAAGTTATTGCTCCAAACGCTTGCTTCTCTCACCATTTTCATCCCCATTGGCGTGGTAGTAGAGAATAAAGGCCCCATGTATTGGAGGCTGAAGTTGATCTATTGATGATGCTTTCAAACTCCTAAGGTGAGGTGGAGTTGGAGTTGCTGGTTTTATCAACTTTTTGGATAGGATTTCAAGCTTCATACTCACCTCAGCTTAATTTACTCCGAGTGTGGCTTGAATGAACTCTTTGTAGATGACTGAAGCTATATATAAACAAAAAAATAGGGTTGATGAAAAATTATTGTCTTCTTTTGTTGGTTAAAATGTGAGCTTTGAATCAATGAATTAAATTATTCTTTACATTTGTAAAGGATATGATAGGTTCACACCACCCTTATACTACTTTTTCACATTGATAAAAAATTGTGGATATCAATATCTACAATTTATGTAAATGTTCACAATTTATGGATAGGAACCAATTCCCTTCTTTTTCTTGGTAATAAGGGCACAGCTATATAGAGACAAGAGAGGTAGGTGCGGGAAATTAGTAAGGGCCTGAGGGGCTTTTAAGGGTTTTTGTTAAACCTTAGGATGTGTACAACGTTTGGTGTTGTACACAGGGCCGATCCACCCATAAAGCCATTTAAGCAATGGCTTGAGAAACCCAAAATTAGGAAGATCCCAAAATTTTAAAAGCCCACTTATATAACTCACTGGAAATTTAAAATACATAATTAAAAAAAAAAAATTCCAACCAAGCAGCAGCCGCACAACTGCACAAGATCTTCTACAAAAATTGGATTCAACACATAAATAGGTAATAATATCAATCTTTACCCTCTTGAATTTTTTTTTTTTTTTTTTCTTTGCAATTAGGGTTTGTAAATTAAGATTTAATAAACTGTGAATTTTTAATATTTATTTTTCAGGTATTAATCTTATGTAGATATTGGGATAAATCAGCATAATCAGGTTCTATTATTCTATGCTTTTCTATTTTAATTTTATTAAATTTTACTTGTTAGTTAGGTACTATTGTAGTTAAGGGTGTAAGCTTCATCGACACAACCGTAAAAACCGCACCGCACTGTACCGCACCTCACTATGCCAAATCTTAATAGGTGTAGGTGCAAGTGCAGGTGCGTATAATAGGAAAACCACACTATAAGGTGTAGGTGCATGCATAAATCAAGAGAAAACCGCACCGCACCTCACCGATTACATCTTCTATTATGTTATACTTATATGCTAATGGTATATTCAGGTGATGTGTGAAGGTTAAGATTGTGTTATATTTGTATAAGGATAACATATATGTGCAAGTTGAGATTGGAAATTATGATTTATTCTATGAGATATGTATATTATAATTTTTTTCTTCTTAAATCTTCAGGTTGAGATTGAAAACTATGATTTATATTTGTATGCTATAATTAGCCAAATTTTTTGGTTGTTGTAAAAGTGGATTTTTTGGATTAAAATTGACATTTGGGCTGGTCCAATCCGACCCAAAATGAGTCTAGCCCAAACCGCAAGACCGCACCTACACCGCACCGCACCAAACCGAACCGCACCGCGCCAAAACCGATCTTAATAGATGCAAGTGCAGGTGCATGTAATAGGAAAATCGCACTATAAAGTGTAGGTGCATAAATCCGGAGAAAACCACATCGCATCTCACCGATTACGCCCTTAATTGTCATATTGTTACATGTTGTTTTGGCTATAAAGTTTTTTTTTTTTTTTTTTTTCACTATATGGCTCCTCGAAAATATGAATCTGGGCAAAAAAAAAAATTTTGAAAATTTGATTGAATCCTAAGAGGGAGCTCTTGAAAAATTTGTTACCAGTAATAAACAAAATATCACAGAAAAATTAGGTGATAGTTCAACAAATGAACAAGAAATTCATTTTAAAGAATTAGAAGATAATACTATAATACCATCAAAAGATACAAATGAAAATAATCCTTACGATAGTCAATTGAAATATACTAATGAGAATATTCAGAATGATAATCAAAAGTATAATATACAAACTTACGATAGTCAATCGAAAGATACTAATGAAAATAATCTTAATAATAGTCAATCAAAAGATACCAATCAAAATATACCAAATGATGGTCAAAATTTTAATATACCTACTTTTGATGAAGAACATGAAAAAAAAAAAAATTAGAAGCAAATGAATATATTAACGAAACACTTGATTATAGGCCTTTAAATATTTATGATCCAGCTCAATGGAAAAATATTAACTCAAAATTGAGAAATTTGTTAGTAGAAAAGGGTCCAATTAGATATAATGATTCAAAATTTCCTAAAAATGAAAACTCTAGGCATTTTTCTACTACATATTACACTCGAACCTTACCAAATAGGGAGAAACATGATAGAAAATGGCTAGTGTATTCAAATGAATTAGATAGCATATTTTGTTTTTGTTGCAAGTTGTTTAATTCGGAATCTTGTACAAATCAATTAGCTAATCAAGGAACTAATTATTGGAGAAATCTTAGTGGTGAAATTAAAAGACATGAAACAAGTAGTGAGCATATTACTAACATGAACACTGGGAGTGATTTACATATAAGATTATTGAAAAATAAAACAATTGATAAAAGTGTTCAAGAACTAATTAACAAAGAGAAAAATCATTGGAAAAATGTATTACAAAGAATTATTGCAATCATAAAGACTTTAGGTAAAAATAATTTTCCATTTCAAGGAACAAAAGAAAAAATTTATCAAGAAAATAATTGAATTTTTTTAATTTTAATTGAAATGATTGTAGAATTTGATCCAGTGATGCAAGAACATATTCATCGTATTCAATAAGGTGAAATTTATAACCATTATCTTGGACATAAAATTCAAAATGAATTGATACAAATGATAGCAAATGAAATTAGAAGTAAAATTATTAAAAAAGTTAAAGAAGCAAAATATTTTTCAATTATACTTGATTGCACTCCTAATATAAGTAATCAAGAACAAATGACTCTTGTACTAAGATGTGTGGATATTTCAACAAGTCCAATAGAAATAGAAGAATATATTTTAGAATTTATAAAAGTAGATGTCACTACCGGTTTAGGTCTTTTTAATGAACTTATAAATGTAATAACGAAACTTCAACTTAACATTAATGACATACGAGGACAAGGTTATGATAATGGATCTAATATGAAAGGAAATAAGCAAGGTGTACAAAGAAGACTTCTAGATATTAATCTTAACGCATTTTATATACCATGCGGCAGTCATAACATTAATCTAGTACTTTGTGATATGGCAAACTCTTGTACTAAAGCTGTATTTTTTTTTTTTTGAGTGATGCAACATTTATATACATTATTTTCTTCTTTAACAAAGAGATGGAATTTTTTTTTTTAAAAAAAAGTATCGAAATTCACTCTTAAGCAATTATCACAAATACATTAGGAAAGTCGCATTGAAAGTGTAAAAGCTATAAGATTTCAAGCTCCAAAAATAAGGGATGCTTTGTTAGAGTTAGCAAAAAGTAGTGATCAAGATTCTAAAACAAGAAGTGAAGCTAACTCTTTAGCAAAATATGAGTTTGGAGATTTTGGGTTCTTATTGAGCTTGACTATTTGTTATGAAGTGTTATTTGCAGTCAATTCAACAAGTAAAATTTTACAATCTAAAGATATGCATATTGATGTGGCTATAAATCAATTAAAAACTCTTATAGATTTTTTCAAAAATTATAGAGAAACTAGATTTGCAACTGCTATGAGTTCAACCATAGAGATTGCTAAAGAATTAGAAATTGAACCGGTTTTTCGAGAAAAACGTGTAATTCTTAGGAAAAGACACTTTGATGAAAATGTTAATCACGAGATAACACAATCTATTGAAGAATCTTTTAGAATCGATTATTTCTTATTTTTAGTTGATCAAGCTATTTTCTCAATTGAGCAAAGGTTTGAACAGTTTTGACGAGTCCACCGTCCAATGGACGGACGACGTATTCCCTTCGACCGTCACGACGACCTCAGCACCATGACGACTACTTAATATCGTCCCTACTCTGAACTCATGACCCCTTTAAACCTGCCCATCACAGGATGACTAGACTGACGAACGAGAGTAAATGAACCGTCCATCTTCGACGAACATAATTAAGGACGACCTTAATTACCGTCCTTGACACATCCCCCCATGCCTCATTAAAGAGTACAGCACATAAACATAATTGAATGATGGAAGCGTTATGCTCCCATTAATGACAATATCCCCGAGATATCGTAACTGTCTTCATAAAGACTCTCATTCAAGTCCAATTAAGGAGGCAATTAAGGAAGGTCCAACGGCTAATTTCTGGGAGACCTATATAAACCTCCCATCAGAAAGAGACAAGGTACGCACACTATTAGCCCAAACACTTTTACTTACTTGTTAACCCCATCTCCACCAAATCTCTGACAAAGGCATCGGAGGAACTTTGGCCGGCATCCCACCGGTGTTTTCCTACCATCGTCATTATTTGTTCTTTGTTTCAGGTCTTCCATCAGAGAAAGCTTCGTCTGGACGACCGTGCTGATTTTACACATCATCAGTTGGCGCCGTCTGTGGGAACGAGTTGCTTCTAGCCATTTCGTTTCTTTACCAGAAAAATTAAAAGCGGTCGCCCCAGATAACCTTTTCTCTCATGGAAACCGGAGATAACAGTGCCCAGCCTTTGAGCGCCTCGGAGAGACAACTGCAGGCTCTCACCGCCAACATTCAAGAATTAGCACGACAGAGTGCTGCCGATCGCAGGAAGATGCAAGAGCTGGCCAAGCAGAATCAAGAACTCATGGCCCTCCTCCGGTCAAGGGGAGAAATTCCTAGTCCTGGTCAGGGCCAAAACGGTGAAGAAGTTCCTCGCAACGAGACAGGAAGGAATCAGAGTCAGAACCATAACCAGAATGACGAGGGCAGCTCTACCAACCAGAATCGAGAGCCTCATCCTCATCCTCATCCAAGTCAGGGGGCGGATCCCGCCAAATCCACAGCAGACGCCAGGGCAGCCAAACTCGAGGAAGAGCTGAAAGATACGAGGGAGCAAATGAAAGAGATGAAGAGCCAGGTCAAAGCAAAGGCAGCCAAAAACCTCGATATGCTCGTCCACCGCTCTGAGTCTCCTTTCACCAAGAGGATAGACGAATACCCTCTTCCAGCAAAGTTCAAGGTCCCTCAGCTAGAGACGTTCAACGGGTTCAAAGACCCACTTGATTACTTGGACTCTTTCAGAACCATTATGCGTCTTCACGGCGTGCCGGACGAGATAATGTGCCGTACTTTCCCAACAAACCTCAGAGGCTCGGCAAGGACATGGTTCAATCAACTGGAGACAGGCTCCATAGACACATTCGCCCAGTTGAGCAGGGCCTTCATTGACAACTTCATTGGAGAACGAAGATCAATACGTCCAGCAAACTACCTCCTTAACATACGGCAAAGAGAAGGAGAATCTTTAAGGTCCTATGTACAACGGTTCAATAAGGAAGCAGTCCAGATTGACGAGCCGAATGAATACGTCGCTCTCACTGCATTCAATGCTTGCCTCCTCAAAGGAGATTTCCTCTTCCAACTATGCAAGGACCCCCCGAAGTCAATGTCAGAACTGATGTACGAGGCCCAGAAGTTCATAAATGCGGAGGACGCCTTCCAGGCCCGAGACGAGTTCCTCAGCAGAAAGAGGAAAGAACCTGAAGATCGACAATTAGATTCGTCCAGGAATAAGTCTTCCAGGCAAGACTATCCAAAGGCCGAGAGAAAGAACATCAGCTTGTCCAACCGACGTGAAGAACGACCCAGCAGCTTCACGCCCTTGAACATGTCCATCGACCAGGTCCTGTTACAGATTCAGGACAGTCCAGATATCAAGTGGCCAGGGAAGCTTCGTTCAGACCCGGCGAAGAGATCTAAGGACCTCTACTGTCGCTTCCACCGAGACCATGGTCACACCACCGAAGACTGCTTTGCCCTAAAATAGCAGATAGAGGCCCTGATTAGGCAAGGGAAGCTGGGAAAATTCATGCGACAGGACAGGCCAGAAGTCCATCACGAACCTCGTCCACCCAGGCAGGACAAGAATAAGGATCGCCAGGAAGACCGCCCCCGGGATATCATAGGCGAGATACGTACTATCGTAGGGGGCCTAGCGTCTGAAGGTGCCTCACGTTCGTCCAGGAAAGCTTACGCTCGGCAGGCCCATAATATCCTGGTCACTCAAAGGTCACGGAAGAGTTTGAAGATGGACGACCAAGTGATCTCGTTTAGCGAAGACGGCGCAAGAAACATCCACCATCCACATGACGACGCCCTTGTCGTCACATTAACCATCGCAGGATTTCTCACCAGACGAGTGCTTATTGATAATGGGAGTTCTGCTGACATCATATACCTCTCAGCATATCAACAGATGAAGATAGACAAGGAGCAGTTGAAACCTATTGATATTCCCCTTGTGGGATTCACGGGAGACAAAGTTAAGCCCTTGGGAGTAGTTTCCCTCATTATCGAAGCCGGGACATACCCGAAACAAGTGAGAACCTCGGTAGAGTTCCTTGTGGTAGCTTGCCCCTCGGCCTACAACGTCATAATTGGTCGTCCGACCCTCAACAAGCTTAGGGCAGTCACTTCAACCTACCATCTCCTCGTCCGATTCCCCACGGAACATGGCATAGGAGAACTCAAAGGAGACCAGACAACGGCGAGGGAGTGCTATTTCACATCCCTAGGTCCAGAGGCAACACATCAGACAATGAAGATTGACGAGAGACACAAGCTCGTCGAACCCACAGAAGAGTTGGAAGTGATAGCGTTGGACGACGACGAGCCAAGCAAAACCACCAGCATTGGGACAAAAATGGACAGAACAATAAGGGAAGCCATGATCAGTTTCCTGAAGAGTAATCTGGATGTCTTTGCCTGGACGCACGACGACATGCCTGGCATTGACCCAGCAACAATCTGCCACAAGCTGAACGTAGACCCGTCCATTCGACCCATAAAGCAGAAGAGACGAGTATTCGCCCCTGATAGAAATCAGGCGATCTCTGACGAAATAAAGAAACTTCTGACGGCCGGGTTCATCAGAGAGGTTTTTTACCCCGACTGGCTAGCCAATGTCGTCATGGTGAAAAAGGCCAACGGCAAATGGAGAATGTGCGTAGACTTCACAGATCTCAACAAGGCCTGTCCAAAAGATAGTTTCCCCTACCTCGAATCGATCAGCTTGTAGACTCAACCGCAGGACACCGGTTGCTAACCTTCATGGACGCCTTCTCAGGGTACAACCAGATCATGATGGACGACGCTGACCTAGAGAAGACTTCCTTTATCACAAGCAAATGACTCTTCTGCTACAAAGTCATGCCATTCGAATTGAAGAACGCTGGAGCCACCTACCAGCGACTAATGAACAAGATGTTCCACCACCAGATCGGACGAAACGTAGAGGTGTATGTCGACGATATGCTGGTGAAAACGAAAGACGAAATAAAACACTTGGAGGATCTGAAAGAAACATTCGAAACCCTCCGCCAATATCGCATGAAGCTCAACCCGAGCAAATGTGTCTTCTGCGTTTCGTCCGGAAAATTCCTTGGGTTCATGGTCTCCCAGAGAGGAATAGAGGCCAACCCAGACAAAATAAAAGCTGTGCTAGAAATGACTCCCCCAAGGTCGACGAAAGAAGTGCAAAGCCTTACAGGAAGAGTGGCAGCACTCAACCGCTTTGTCTCGCGGGCCACTGACAAGTGCCTCCCCTTCTTCAAGACGCTGAGGAAGGCGTTTATCTGGACGGACGACTGCCAGAAAGCCTTCGAAAAATCAAGAGGTACCTGACATCCCCTCCTTTGCTGAGCCCTTCTCAACAAGGCGAAGTCCTCTCCTTGTACCTAGCAGTCTCCCCGACGGCTGTCACCTCAACCCTCATCAGGGAAGACGGGGGTATCCAGCTGCCAATGTACTACACCAGCAAAGGCTTCCAGGGAGCCGAGGAAAGATATCCAGCAATGGAGAAACTAGCACTAGCTCTTGTAATCGCTGCCAGGAAGCTGCGACCGTACTTCCAGTCTCACAAGATCATCGTCCTTACGAATCATCCCCTCCGTAAGGCAATGAATAAACCAGACGCCGCTGGACGACTGATTCAATGGGCCGTTGAATTGAGTGAGTTCGACATTGAGTATCACCCCAGACAGGCCATCAAGGCACAAGCCCTAGCTGACTTCATAGCGGAGTTCACAATGACGGAAGACGAACCATTAGGAGAGAAACCGGACAAAGAGTGGGAAATTGAAATCGACGGGTCGTCCGTTAAGGGGGCAGGAGGTGTTGGTATAGTCTTCAAGACACCTGAGGGGCATCTACTCAAACACTCCACCCGGCTCCAATACCCCACCACAAACAACGAGGCAGAGTACGAGGCCCTGTTAATCGGCCTACGTATAGCTAAAGAACTGGGGGCAAACAGACTCAGGATCCGAAGCGACTCACAACTGATAGTAGGACAGGTCAATGGCGAGTACGAAGCAAGAGAAGACAGAATGACCAAGTATCTCAAGCTCGTCAGAAATGCCATGAAATGGTTCGACGAAGTTATTCTCGTCCAAGTGCCTCGTGAACAGAATACAGAGGCTGACGCCTTGGCAAAGCTAGCCTCTTCTGACGAAGCAACAGACCAGTATGTTGAAGTTCAACACTCGCCAAGCCACCTGGAAGAAGAACTAAGCCCCATCAACATCAGTAACTCCTGGATGACACCTATCGTCAATTACCTAGAAGACGAAACACTTCCGTCAGACCCAGTTGAAGCCAGAAAGTTGAAAGTCCGGTCCACAAGGTTCATCCTGATACAAGGCATTTTATACAAAAGAGGCTTCTCACTCCCATATTTGCGCTGCCTGGATAAGGCGGAGGCCAACTACGTGATAAGAGAGGTTCACGAAGGGATCTGCGGCAATCACTCAGGTGCACGCTCCTTAGTACATAAACTCGTCCGAGCTGGATACTATTGGCCGACGATGCAGAAGGACGCAGTCTCCTACGTACGTGCGTGCGACAAGTGCCAAAGATTCGGAAACCTCATCCACTCACCACTGGAGACACTGACCCCAATGACGGCACCCTGGCCGTTCGCCCAATGGGGTCTGGACATCATGGGACCTCTCCCTGTCGGACGAAGACAGCTAAAATTCCTAGTCGTGGGGATAGACTATTTCACAAAATGGGTAGAAGTCGAACCACTCGCTACGATCACAGAGAAGAACATAAGAGGATTCGTGTGGAAGGCAATCATATGCAGGTTTGGGATACCCAGAGCCTTTATATCAGACAACGGACGACAGTTCGACAACTCGCCTTTCCGAGAATTCTGTGAAGAACTTGGCATACACAACCACTACTCATCCCCTGGTCACCCACAGGCCAACGGACAAGTGGAAGTTACAAATCGATCCTTGCTCAAGATGATCAAGACTCGACTTGAGGGGGCAAAGGGACTGGCCTGAAGAGCTTCCAAATATCCTGTGGGCATACAGGACAACGGCAAGAACTCCCACAGGAGAAACACCCTTCCGACTGACGTATGGCACCGAAACCGTCATACCAGTAGAAATCGGGCTCACTACCTGGAGGACGAACAACTATGACGAGGAAAGCAACGACGCTCAACTACGATCAAACTTAGATCTGGTGGACGAAGTTCGAGATCAAGCTGAAGCCAGAACCAGGGTCTACCAACAGAGGATGGCCCGCTACTACGACAGACGAGTGAAGCACAGGGAATTCAAAGTTGGAGACTTAGTGCTGAGAAAAGTCACCCTCGCAACAAAGGACCCAACCCAGGGAAAACTGGGACCCACATGGGAAGGACCATACAAGGTCGTCAAGTTCCACAAAAGAGGCACTTATCACCTGGAGAAGTTAGACGGGAACGCCCTACCTCATCCTTGGAACGCCGAGCATCTGAAAAAGTACTATCAGTAAGACAGCATCTATGTGCATTTCTTGGCTAAGTTGATTTGAACTTTCCTTTGTATTCGTTTTTAAATAAACTAATGAAAAGAAAAGTCCATCTAGCTTCACCCCTTCCGTTCTCTACTCTCCAAAGTTTACAGATGACCTTAAGCGCTTGAACATAACAACAAGCCAAAGGTTCACCGACAACCTTAAGCGCTTGAACATAACAACAAGCCAAAG
>BKZX01018370.1:6592-21697 GCA_014362285.1 Fagus crenata
CCAAATAAACCTTCAATCTTAAATCTTAAAAAATCAACCTCTCTCAACCTCTCTCAGCCTCTAGTACGCTTGCTCTCTCTCTCTCTCTCTCTCTCTCTCTCTCTCTCTCTCTCTCTCTCTCTCTCTAAAGCTGCTCCGACCCATCTGATATGTGGGGTTTTGCATCCATGGAAGATGAAGTTTTTATTTTGCTACCCATATGATCTGTGGGATGTCAAAATACAAAGACCACAAGTGGGTTTTGCCGTTTTGGAGCATACCCATTTGAAGATGTTTGGATTCAACATCAAATATTGTAAGAAGATGGTTTTTTTAAGCTATTCCTCCACCTCGTTTGCCCAAAACTACAACGTTTTGGCATCCTAGTATGAACCGGTCTAAAACCGGTCGAACCAGTGCGGTTCGCAGTTTTCCCGGTTAAACCACTGGTTCTCGGTTTTTCTTACTTTTTTGTGAATTTCTGGTTCTTAGGAAGAATCGGACCGGATTAGAGTCCAGTTCACGGTTGAACCGGTCGGTCCGGTCCGGTTTTCAAAACCATGATCAGAACACGATGTCACACAACGTTGCCAGAGGTGGAATACGTCAAAATAGCCATCGATGGTCTTAATTTTGAGCTAAGGAAGAAATTCGAGGAAATAACTTTCGTCGATCTGTTCGAGTTGTCAGAAAGAGTATCCAGATTCGAAGGGCTTTTGAAAGAAGAGAATTAAAGGAAAAACTCTTCTTACGGGACCTATTATCAGGACCCCAACTACGAAATAGATTTGGCCAAGTACGTAGGTCGAGGGCCATTTGTTTGTGATGCTTTACACAAAAAGCAAAGTCAAGCAAAAGAGTCCAACAAACCAGCTTCGCCTTTAAAGGCCTACTCTTTTGATGTAGAAAAAGCAGATGAAATCTTTGATATTCTATACAAAGCTAACCAGCTAAAGATTATAGGAAGACATAGAGTTCCCTTTAAGGAGGAATTAAAAGGAAGAGATTACCGTAAATGGCATAGTACTTATACTCATGCCACTAAGTCTTGTGTGACTTTTAGAAATATGGTACAGGATAAAATAGACAGAAATGTTCTGAAATTTCCTGAAATACCTCAAGAAAACATGGTAGTGGATATAGATCATTTTCCTTTTGTAGATGTTAATACTACATCTGTTGACCTTAGTTCACTTATGCCCCATAGAAATTTGTATGTCAAAAATAATAAAGTTAAAGTCAACTCACTACAAACTTTTGATCTGCAGGAAAGACAGTTAGTTCAAGAGATGAGTAGCCTGAAGATTGAAAGATCAGCTATCACAAGGCAAAGCAGCTTAGCCAAAGTAAGTGGCAAGAGCCTCTCGATCCAGGACAACAATGTCCATACTGACAAAGGGAAGAACCTGGCATGTTCCACAGAACAACCTATCATCTCCTACAAGGAAATGCTTAGGAAAGAGCCACAAAAAATCAACTCAGAAAGTGAGGAAGATAACACCATCTGTGAAAGGTGTAGCCACATATTAGCTAAGTGCTTCTCTAAGACTAAGAAAGAGGATGACCATAAGCCACCAGAAGAGGAAGAACCAAAGTCAGTCCTAAAACCAATAGAAAACAGCAGACCTAACCCAAGGTCAGCCCTACAAGTACACTCAATTCAATCGAAGCTTGGTCCACAACATGAATAAACAAAAATGGCTCGATCGAGGCATGACTCTCAATATGAACAGCCAAAAATGGCTTGATCAAGGCATGAGCCTCAACATGAGCAGCCAAAGATGGCTCGACCAAGGCATGATTTGCAAAATGAATAGCCAAAAATGGCTCGATCAAAGCTTGGTTCTCAATTTGAACAGCCAAGAATGGCTCAATCAAAACATGTTTCTCGATATGAACAGCCAAAAGTTGTTCGATCGAGGTTTGGTTCTCACTATGAACAACCAAGAATGGCTCGATCAAGGCTTGGTCCTCAATATGAACAGCCAAAAATGGTTCGATTAAGGCCAAATCCACACTATACTTTGGACTCCAGATTTGAATCAGTCAGGAAGCCCAGAATAATGAGGCCACCAGTTTCGGAAGCAGGGAGATGGGTTACCCTAGAAACTTCTGGACTTAAACCAATACACAAACAGGAGTACAAATACGGCTATAACCCATACTTTTCAAGGATGACGCGAACCCAGTGGCGAAGGTGGATAAGGCAGCAGGCAGCCTTACATCAGGAGTATGGACAAGAAGACCACCATTCATCCAGGTAAACCACCGACTCGGATTCTATGGAGGTAATAACGGGAGCAAAAGCCCCAAAATACCTCAGAGGACCTTACGTTGGAGAAGATGGTATTGCTGGTGCAATAACTAAAAATGTTGCAACGCCAGTAGGAAATGGCACAAGGCACAAGGTGCAAGATTCGAAGGTTGAGTTATGTCTAAACAAAGATTCAACAAAAATTCAAGATAATCACAAATGGTTGGAGAAAAACAGCGAGAATATGGAGTCGGAGATAGAATCTGAGAAGGCTAAGACTTTACAAGCACCCGTAGGGCCAAAAAGAGGCCAAGTAGTACAAGTTTGGTTTGGAAAAAAGAGAAGAAGCCCTAGGGGCAGTAAGGAATCAGAAATCGAGGCAGAATAGTTCCAGAAAACACAAATGGAGCATGTTCAAGATAGCCCAAATGAGAATGTAGAAAATATCAACGGCATCAAGGATGTCGAAGATATCGAGGATATAAACGTTATTGAAAACATGGAAGATATTGAAGACATGGAAGACATTGAGGATATAGAAGATGTTGGAGATATCGAAGACATCGAAAACATTGAAGACATTGATACCTTTGAGAATTTTAAAGGTATTGATGATATCGAGGTCGAAGGGAGTGATGATATGGAAGGAGAAGAAACCCTAGAAAATGATATCCAAACTGAAGAACCAGAAATCGAGTCTGAAGAGCCAAAAAATGGCAAAACACTTTGTTGCAATGCCATTACTTTTCCTAGAGAGTTCATGGCAACAACTTGGGTACAAAGGGAAGAAGATGCTCGAGGGGCAATACCCATCTTGTTAGCAGAGGAGGAAGAGTGCCAAGACACAGGTAAAATCATATTTGAGAAACCCACTTTGGCTATGTGCCAACATTTAAGACCATTATAAATAAAGGCACATATGGATGGAAGACCCGTTAATAGGGTTTTAGTAGAGAATGGAGCAGCAGTTAATATTTTACCAACCTCCATGCTTAGAAAATTATTAAAAACGGAGAATGACCTAATTGCAACAGATGTGTCTGTTAGTGGTTTTGCTGGTGGAGCCACCAAAACAAAAGGGGTTATCCCTATCAAGGTCAAAGTTGGTAGTAAAGTAGCTACAGTAGCTTTCTTTGTTGTTAATACTGACTCAGCATATAATGTTTTGTTAGGAAGAGATTAGATACATTCCAATTGGGTCGTACCATCTTCTTTACACCAAGTATTAGTCTTTTGGAAAGATGACAATAATATTGAGGTAGTTAAAGCAGATGAAAGACCACTTGTGACTTATAATAACAATGTAGATGCACAATTATATAATGATTGTGTGGGCATTGTTAAATTCACAAGGATAGACCAAAACGAAAACCCATCGAAGGTAACCGTCGGACCTGAAAAGCCTCTAACAATGAAGGACTTATTCAAGCTCAGCCAAAATTTAGAAGAGACAGAAACAAGGCTAGAAACTGAGAATGGCCTCGATTATTATGTTGAAGATGTTGAATAAACCCACTAATATGAAGAAAAAAGAGGCCATCGATCTAGCCCTAAGGAAGCTGGTAGGATATGTAACCGAGAAAAAGTTGGAACAAAACTCTCAGTTTGCTGAGTGTAACGTAAAACCTGAGAATGGCCAAGGAACTACGGGCCAGGAGCACATAAGCACCCATCCAATCAGAATGGATAATATCAAAGAGGAAGTTCAAGATCCCTTCGTTGAAGTAAATCTAGGAGCAAAGGAAGACCCACGGGTAACCTTCATAAGTGGTCACCTTGGACCAGAAGAATTTAATAAAATTATGATAATCCTAAAAGAATACAAAGATTGTTTTGCATGGGACTATCCAGAATTGCCAGGACTAAGCAGGAAACTAGTGGAACATCAACTGCCAATCAAGGAAGGATTTCAGTCGTTTCAACAACCTCCAAGAAGAATGGCTCCAGACATCACCCTAAAAATAAAAGAGGAGATTGAAAAACTGGTTCGAGCGGGCTTCATCAGACAAGCCAGGTATGTCGAATGGTTATCAAATATAGTACCTGTTTCAAAGAAACATGGCAAACTTAGAATTTGTATCGATTTTAGAAATATAAACATGGCCACACCCAAAGATGAATATCCTATACCTGTAGCTGATTTGCTAGTAGATGGGGCATCTGGGTATAAAGTCCTATCCTTTATGGATGGACATTCAGGATATAATCAAATATTCATTGCAGAAAATGACGTACATAAAACTGCATTTAGATGTCCAGGATCTATAGGAACATTTAAGTGGGTGGTAATGCCTTTTGGCCTAAAGAATGCTGGGGCTACATATCAAAGAGCTATGAATTCCATTTTTCATGACATGATTGGGAAATATATGGAAGTATACATAGATGATATAGTGGTAGAGTCTCAAGACTTCGATAAACACTTAGAAAACCTGGAAAAGGCTTTCATAAGAATGAGGAAGCATCAATTAAAGATGAACCCATTAAAATGCACCTTTGGCGTCACTGCTGGAAACTTTTTAGGGTTTTTGGTGCATAATCAAGGCATAGAAGTGGATAAACATAAGACTAAAGCTATATTACAAGCTAAGCCTCCATCAAATAAAAAGGAGTTGCAAAGACTGCTCGGGCAAATAAACTTTTTAAGAAAATTTATTGCAAATGTAGCAGGAAAAACCAAAGTATTATTTCCTTTACTTCGATTGAAGGACCATGAGGCATTTGTTTGGCATGAAGAACATCAAAAAGCCTTTGACGCCATCAAGCAATATTTAATGACCCCACCAGTGTTGATTCCTCCAAAAGAAGGCAAACCACTAAAGTTGTATATCTCTACTACTCAAGAGTCGATTGGAAGCCTTTTGGCCCAAGACAATGAGGACGGCCATGAACAAGCTGTTTTTTATTTAAGTAGGATTTTAAATCCAACTGAATGCAGATATTCTATTGTTGAAAAACTTTGTTTAACTTTGTATTTTTCTGCACTTAAATTAAGGCATTACATGTTAGCTTATATTGTGTTTGTCATTGCTCAAACTGATGTTATTAAATATATGCTATCAAAACCTATCCTAAGTGGAAGAATGTGCAAATGGAGTTTAGCCTTAATAGAGTTTCATTTACTGTATCTACCACAAAAAGTAGTTAAGGGCCAAGCACTGGCAGATTTTTTGGCTGATCATCCTTGTGATGATGTATCACAAGACGCCTAATATGTGGCTTTAGTTCCTTGGAAGTTCTATTTTGATGGCTCAAGAGCCGAACAAGGAGCAGGTGTTAGAATAGTTTTAGAATCACCACAAGGAGTGAAAACCCAATTAGCGTTTAGAGTAGAAAAAGTATGTTCTAACAACCAAATGGAGTACGAAGCTTTGGTTTTAGGGCTGGAAATACTTTTGCAAATGGGGATAAAAAATGTCACAATATTTGGTGATTCACAATTGGTAATCAATCAAGTTAAGGGACAATATAAATGTGGAAGTGTATTGCTAGCCCCATATTTAGTATCTGTCCAACAATTGTTGCAAGAATTTCAAGAGTGCACTCTACATCATATACCTCGAGAAGAAAACTATGAGGCTAATAGAATGGCCCAGGCAGCCTCAGGATATAGGCCAATCGAGGGTGAAGAGGTCAGAATCGAGGCAATAAAAACAAGAATTCTACCATCAGTGTTTACCAGGAAACTAGGAACAGAGATCTTTGCCCTCGAAGTAGGGAAAGAAGATTGGATAAGTCCAATTATCTCGTACCTAAGAAGCCCAAGTGGCTATACCATAAATGCCTTGAAACTAAAAGCCAGAAGGTATGTATTCATAGAAGAAGATGAATGCTTATTCAAATGTGGGGCAGATGGAATTTTGCTGAAATGTATAAACACGGAAGAAACAATGCAAGTAATGGCTGAAGTCCATGAAGGAATATGTGGAGCACACCAGTCAGGAATAAAAATGAAATGGCTGACCCATCGATATGGATATTATTGGCCAAAAATCCTAAAAGACTGCATCGAGTATGCTCATGGATGTGAGGCATGTAAAAAACATGGACCTTTGCCCAGGCTACCTGCTGCCGAGTTAAGCTCGATTATTAAACCTTGGCCATTTAAAGGATGGGAAATGGATTTAATTGGAAAAGTAAGACCTACTTCAAGAAAGAAGAATTGTTTTGTAATCGTGGCAACAGATTACTTTACAAAATGGGTAGAAGCCAAAGCTTATAAAGATGTAACTGAATATGATGTAACTAAATATGATGTGATAAAGTTTATCAAAGAAACAATAGTCCATCGATTCGGTTTACCTCAAAGCATCACTGTGGATAATGGAATGGCTTTTAAAGGATCGAGGGTTATGGCTTTTGCGCAAAAGTATGGCATTAAGATCCTTAATTCAACACCATACTATGCACAAGCAAACGGTTAAGCAGAATCCACCAACAAGATCATTAAAGCCAATTTGAGGAAAGTTGTTAATAATAACCCCTCGAATTGGGATGAGTTATTATCAGAAGTGTTATGGGCTTATCGAACCTCTAAAAAGCTAAGCATCAACATAACTCCTTTCTCATTGGTCTATGGCCATGATGCAGTACTCCCTGTTGAAGTAATTGTCCAATCACTGAGAGTGGCTAGACAAAACCAATTGAGCCATACAGATTATAAGGATGCTATGATGGCAGAAATTGATGATTTGGATGAGGCACAAGTAGCAGCCTTAAATTCCATTATTATTCAAAAGAAAGAGTTATTAAAAGTTACAATCGAAGGGTTAGACCCAAAACCTTTGCTATAGAAAACTTGGTTTGGAAAGTAATATTACCCCTTGGGACCAAAGATCCTTACCTAGGAAAATGGTCACCTAACTGGGACGGGCCTTACTTGGTCAGCCAGTTATTTGATGGGAATGCTTATAAGTTAATGCATGTTAATGGGGAAGAACACATAAGGTCAATAAATGGAAAATACCTAAAGTACTACAAACCAAGTTTTAATGAAATAGCTTATCAGCATAAAAGGTTTTGAAAAATAATAAGGCTTAAAGCTAGCCTGATAACTTTACAAGTAATAAGGCTAAAAAAAAGCCTGAAAAAGAGAAGAAAGAAAAATCACAACTCTTTAAAAGCAGTCGAGAGACCAACCCAACTCATTAAAGGCAGCATCTCAAGGTTAGCAATCTCAGAATGAAGGGTTTGGATATCTTGTTCAGTTTTAGAGATTAGCTCCATCACTTAAACCAGTCCTTGGCTCTCAGCATGAACAGTTTGAAGCTCTAAACACTTTTGGGTACGTTTGGATTTCCAGAGTTGAAGTTCAACCTCGAGTGACTTCACTTTCTGGTCTATGGACTTCAGTTCATATGCCTTAGTCAAAAGATCGAGATGGTGAGCTTGCAATTTGGAGACTTTCTGCTTATGGTCGGCTTCCTGGCCAGTAGCTCGATTTCTTTTCTCTTGGGCTGCCTGAAGGTTGGAAATGGTGCTGTCAAGATTCTACACAAATAGACCCAAGAGAGCTCTTCCACCTTCGCTAAGGACAGAAGAGTGGGTAGTCAAAAGTCGAGCCACTTGTCAAAATTGATCCACCAAAGTAGCATCCAAGAGCACTAGACCAACAGGCTTCTGCAAAAGCTCTTTTAACTGGCTGATCGCTGCTTGAAGCTGATCTTTAGAAGGTTCCAAAGAAATAGAGGTAGAAGAAGTCTTGGTGGGAGTTTGGCATTGTTGAAAGGTCAAAAAGACATCTTCAAAAAGTTTATCAATGTCCCCAGGACCCTCTTGCATATGTGGAGCCTGCAATAGGAAAGTTAAGTTAGTAATAAGGGCACAAGAAGAGCAAAAGATTAAAGCAAAAAGCATACTGACCAAAGGAGCAGCAGCTTCGATCGAGGAGGTTGCAGCCTCGATTGAGGGCCTGACCTCGATAGTTGACTGAACAGCCTGCTGCATTGACACCTCAGGAGCCACAACAATTGGCTCTGTCAGTTTTGCTTCCCTAGGTACCACTTGCCCTATCTTCTTCTTAGCAGCCTCTACCTCTTCCTTCTTTCGCTCCTCTTCCTGTTTTTTCTTTTCTTCTTCTCTCTTCATCCTCTCAAACTCTTGTTTTCTTTTTTGATCAACTTGAGCTTTTTCTTTCTTCTTCATCTCCAACTTCCTTGCGATTTCAGCGATCCTCTCATCCTCGGCTTTGTCAGCTTGCCTTTTCTTCTCCTCCTCAACTTCCAAATGCTTCCTCTCAGCACCTTCAGCTTCAGACTTGGCCTGGAAAGCAGCAGTAAGCTTTTTAGCATCTTTAATTTGAGCCTTAGCCTGAAAAGCAGCAGCAGCAAGTTTAGCAAGTTTTTTAGCCTCTTTATATTTCTGGGCTATCGCTTGATCTTCAGCCTCAAAAGCCTCCTGAGCCTCAATAATATCACTCAGCAATCGTTTTTGCTCTTCTACCTTCCTTGTCAGACTGGATAAGGTAGCAGTATCATCAAGATCCTCATCCAAAGGGTCCACATCAATAATCGAGGAGTCAAGAACTGCCTTGACAACCTTGGCCTTCTTGGCAGCAAACTTCTTAGCCACAGTTTTAATGAGCTTTTTGCCAAAAGATTTGGCACCTTTGGGGGAGACAATAGGGTCGACTTTTTCTTCAACTTCAAGAGATTTGCGATTGGTAGAAGTTCGAATCCCTTGCTATTAGGGAGCTGGAAGTATGAGAAGAGGAGCTTGACTTCGGACACTTTCTTTTGCCTTTTCAAAGGCTGCATCCTGAATCAAGTTGGCCTAACAACACTTCATTAGTCGGTTTCTCAAATCAAAGGCCATTTCAACAAGTTCAGCATGATGAGCATCAACTCTATCAGTGACTATATCAAAGGTTGGTGAGAAAGTCAGAATTTACTTCAGCCGTAACAAACTTTTGAGAAAAAGGATCACTAGCGATCTTCGTCCCAGAAGGAGAGATTTGTTGAAGAGGTTGGGGAGCCACATAATTTGCTATGTGCTCGATACTAGCATCTGAAAGAAGAAAATAAGATTAACGTAATGCTTAAGACAGAACAAGCAACACAAGCAGAATGAGAAAAGTAAAAGAAAAGTACCTAGAAATTGGTACGTCAGAAACTCGGGGCAACACCCCTGAAGGGCCTCGATCAGATTATCCTCATTATTGAAATTGGCCATATAGGCCTCCCACCAGTTGTGGAATAGAGAGGAAGAGAACGATCGAGCAGAAAACGGTGTGAAGACAAAACTTGTGATTTGTTCCCTGGCCAAAACACTTATTTGTTTGGTTTCGTCTTTGGAAATTATAGCTCGAGCCATCCAATCTGTGTTTTTTGTCCAGATTGGGGGAACAGGTAACAATTGAACAAGCCCAAACTGCCTCACCACCAGCGAAGGGCAGTATGCTTCAACACCAGCATTGTTGGACCTGATAACCACCAAGTCCCTCAATTGGAGACAAGCACCCCATGCTGAGTCTCCTTTGAAGAAGCCTTGGCTCGAGAACTTTCAGAAATCCTCAGAACCATACTTCTTTGCCTCAAAAGGCATGAACTCTTCAGGTGACCTCCTCCTGGATGAATCACTGAAAAGTTTGAAACATGAAGGGAAGGAAGGGATTCCTTTTTCCTTAGGGAACCTGGCATGCATCCAGGCTTCTCCATAAGACCATGGCAGGATAGAAGGATGAAGCTCAGGAGCAGTCGAGGGAAAGTAAGAGTAGGCCCACATTTGAATCAACCAAACGGGCCCACCATGAGACTGTTTGGGTTCAGTACTTAACAAAAACATGGCTCGATAGAGTTCTCCAAGCAGGAATGAACTCATATCGACAGGAATGCCATTCGCCAAACATTGAGCAATTGGTAGGTAGTAGTTGATGACCCATTTGGAGGAGGTGCAAGCCAGAAACTTGCATATCCAGAACAAATAAAATAAACATTCCTCCTTGTAAGAAACGGGTGAGGCGCCAGTACCCTTTGCATGCTTGATAAAGTCATTGTAACCTAGGGGCACGCCTTTAAGCAAATCGTCTTTAGGGTCTGTACCAACGGCCATTAAGGGGTGAGCCATCGCACCCATAGGACGCAGACCCAGCAGGGCAAAAACATCAAACACTGTAGGGGTCATATATCCCTCAGGAAAAGAAAAAGTATTGGTCGCTGGGGACCAGAAGCATAGAAAAGAAGTTAATAAGTTGGGGTTAATGGGCATTTCATATTTAGAAGCCCGAATGGCCTCACTAATCCCTAATGTCTCCCATTTGTCAATTTTGGGCAGAGCTACTCTTGTTACCCAGGTAGACCAATTGGGAGTCATTTTGTACCACATGACAGAAGTAGTGAATGCATCCCATTCTCCCCAGTTCATATGCTTCTTTTGATAAATAGAAGCAAAGTGAGAATGGTAAGGAAAGATGGGAGAGAGATCCTCAGGATAAGATGAAAAAGAAGGACCCAAACCACATCGAGGCGATGTGGAGGCAAAAGAAGAAGAGGTCGGGGCGTTCCCATAAGAGATAAGAATATCAGTGAGACGTTAAGAAGCAGGAAGTGCCTCGATTATTTGAGCGGCATGGTTGCAAGGGTCATTGTTAGAAGAAGACTTAGCCATGTTAATGGATAAAACAAGAGATCGAAGGTGATGACAATGGTTTACAATAGAACTGAGGAAAGAGAAGTGCTTGACGACAAAGAAGGGTTTCAAAGGAGAGACGTTTGAGAGTTGGTGAGATTTTGAAAGTCGAAATGATGAAGTGACTATTGATCAATGAAACGACTATATGTCTTTCATTCATTTAAAAGCTGCATAAAGGCCGACATAACCGCCAGAAGATCAACTGTAACCTGAAGCATTTAATTCACACGATTGGCAAAGGATTTTTACCGAATCGCGTGCGAGAGGCATATGTTAGTACAAGATTTGAAATAAGTGACTGGGCATACAAGTTGGCAAAGGAACCAGTAAAATGGTGACACATAGGCTAAACAATGGCCAACATGTAGCCAAGTAGGAGATGACACGTGAACCAATGGAAGCGTAGCACGTAGATTTAAGTAGAAAGTGGACCACAAACTAATCAGATGATGGCTCGTAGATGAAGTAACTGGCCAGACCAAGGGCCAATCATAAAGAAGCACGTGGGTCAATCAAGGAATAACATGTGTTTGATTTTTTACATAGCCACACAGATAACATCTAGCAAGTAAAAGGCACGCATGATGCACGTTCCAAGATTATCTAATAGAAAGACCACGATCGAAGCAGTTAAACAAGAAACAGGAGCTATTTCCATGGGATTTGAAGAGAAGATCAAGGGATAGGAATGTAACTGTTGGAGTTGGCTTATAAATAGTAAACCCAATTGTATCTAAAGGGACACGCAAAAAACCACACAAACCCCCAAGTAAATCCAAATAGCGTTTTTTAGATTAGTTAAGAGAGCTTTCGATTGTAGCTTCCAGTATTTCCTTTACATGCTTGTAAGTACTCTTTTCAGTTAATTAAGAATGTCTTGTTAATGGTTATGTTACTTTATCTGACGTTCTAGTTACCTCGATCGCAGTATGTTTTACTTTAACTTAGGCATAGTTACCTCGATTAGCAATAATTACTCTAGACTTAGCTTAAATAGTTTAGTTTAATCAATTAGTTACTTTGGACACTTCGATTAACTTAATTAGTTAGTGTAATTAATCAATTAGTTACTTAGAACTAGTTAATCTAATTAGATAATCCCTTAGCTTAATCAATTAGCCTAGTTAACTTAATTAATTGCTACTTTCTAGTTTACTTCCATTAGCTTAATTACTTTTATTCTCTTTTCTTACTTGCATTTTATTTTAAGTCCTTTGGGCAAAGGCAATCACTGAGCCTGTCAGTCTTTTAGATTGAAATCAAATTGTGATTTTAAGTTTGCTTTAAGGCACTAGACCCTCGATCGAGCATAGTTATTTGTTTCCTTCAAACAAATTGGCTACTATTCCTTGTAAATTCTGGTTTGGCAACAAACAAGGCTAGCTACTTGATCTAGCTCAGTAAAATAACATCTCCATGAGTCTTTATTTTTCTTTCTCTCTCCTACAAACTTTATACCACACTTGACACTTCACTTTCACCTTTACATTTTCTTTTTATATTTGTGGTATTAGATAACAATATAATTTTTTTTTGTTATTTTTATTATAAGTCTAAGAAACTTGAATGCCAAGAAGAAATATAAAGAAAAAACTTATTGAAAGAGAAGAAGAGATGACGAAAAAGAAGATGGAAAAGAAGATTTTAATGATGAAATAATTTTGCAAGATGATGAAGATGATGATAACATTGACTTTGACAATGGCGCGCGATGAAGTTGATTTGGCAAGATGATGAATATGATTAGAACTAAAATATTATTTTGGCTTATATATCATGTATTATCACTTTTGATTTAATTTGACTAATTTGAATGTGGATGTTATAAAAATAATAATAATAATAATAATAATAATAATTTGATATATTAACTAGCTTTGTTAAGTATTAGTGTATAAGTAATAATTAAATTACTCATTAGTTGGATATATTCCAAATTTATAATAAATATATATTTCATATGTGTATATCTATAATTTTCTACAACTTGTAAAATGTATTTATATATCTTACTATACAAATGATACCAAAAATATATATATATATATATATATGATTCACAATACAATTCGATCACGTTTTGACAACTATGTCCAAGAAACAGAAACAAAACAAAAGTCACCAAGGAGTCATAGTTTCTCTTGGAGTTTGATAGTATTTTAAGGCAAATATTAGTGCATATCATCTACACTATCACCTAAATGTGGATATCAATATCCACAAATTGTGGACATCGATATTACTTTGAATATATATGCACAGGCAATTGATTATGATTTCCACATTTGTTTTAATGGTTTGAAGGAAATGAAAATCGTGTATCCCACTTTTTATGTTCCACTTTTTTCTCCATCAATGACAACTAGTCATGTGTTATGTTTGATTTTTTTTTTTTTTTTAAATCTTAATTTTTTTATAAGAAAAGGAAAAAAAACACGTGATGGAATATAAAGTGAAACACACAAGGTGAAATAGATGATTTATATTCATTTGAAGGCGGAGTGAACCTAGCATTATTCAAGTCGATCTAAGCCTAATCTATACATAGCCTGCTCGGTGATGAGTGAATATAGTGGGACAGGATTAACTTTCTCTGATAGGCAGCTGGGGGGCAAGACTAAGGATTGGTACTGCAGATCGAAAAATCGGAAAAATTAGGATAATCTTGCACAAGAGGCAAATATATATATCTATTGCAAACTCGTTTCTAGTTGTAAAGTTATTGCATATAGCGTAATGTATACATAATCAGAAAGATTGTTTAATTAACAAGGAAAGGAAGTTTACTAAATACCATGGTTTTAAAAACCGGACCGGACCGGTCGGTTCAACCGGGGACCGGTGCCTAGTCCGGTCCGGTTTTCTTAAAAAACCGGAAATAAAGAAAAAGTAAAGAAAAACCGGAAACCGCCTGTTCAACCGGTAAAACCGGGAACCGGACCGGTCCAACCGGTTTTACCACTTTTTAAATACAAAAAATTTTTATTTAAAAAATAATACTAATATGTTAGGTCTACATTAAAGTTAACCTAACATTAAATGTTTGGCTCACACAAAAGGTAACCCAACATTAAATGTTAAATGTTAAATGTTTGACTCATACAAAAGGCAACTTAACATTAAATGTTTGGCTCACACAAGGCAACCCAATATTTAATTAATGAATGGTAGGCCCACAAATTAATATAGCCCACCCCAATATTTAAAATTCTTGATAGAGTAGTATTTATAGAGGAGAAAGTGTATCATTCTCTTTTCTTTTTCCAATGTGGGACAATGAATAAGTTTTCTCACAAGAGTACAAGACAACTAGTCCCACATTGGAAAAACAACAACTAGTCTTCAAATAGCAAATACTATTTATAACTACATCAAAATACAAAATTAATTAACATATTAAAATTTGAAGACTTAAAATTTAAATTAGGGCATTCAAATTTTAAACCCATACATAGTTTTTAAATCTTCAAATAAGTCAAATAAAGAAAGTTCTACCATAAATCTAAGAAAATACTATTTTTGACTTATGATATTATCAAATAAACATAAAACGTTCTTCTATGATTTAAATATGATTATTTTGTAATTTTAATATGTTTAGTTACTTTTTTTTCTTCTAAATATAAGATGTGAAAACTCATATAAAGGTTTTAAAATTTGTTATATATATATTTTTAACTAAATATTATTAGTTAAATTTGTTATATATATTTTATTAATTTATATAATTTAAAAATTATTTATGACGTCACCGGTTCGACCACCGGTCGGACCCCGGTCGGACCAGTGATACAGGAACCACTCCCCTTTCCGGTTCTCTCCCCGGTCCGGTTTTTAAAACCATGCTAAATACTCATACCTAAAAAAAAAAAAACAGTTTGCTGAACCAAAACCCAAAATTCTGAATTTGTATCAAAACACATAATAGCTAAGTCAAGTACAAGATCAAAGGGCAAACTCGATCTTCACATAGGATTTGGTATTGTTGCATCAAAACATTTTTCTTAATATGTGTATTTTGTCTAGAAAGAAAGAAAATTGAAGCCTTCATGATCAAAACATTGGTTTGGCTAGAAAGTAGAAACTACTGCAACATCAGAGGACTAATTCTACAATATTAATTTTCAGTTATTAGTCATACGTACTCATCCTTGGCAATATATGCACAGTAACCACTTGCAAATCCCGCGGTGGTTTCACCACCCAGATTCTCACAGGCCTCACAACAACGTCTACAACAACAA
>BKZX01018385.1:0-10062 GCA_014362285.1 Fagus crenata
AATTTTAAATAAATAAAAGAAAAAGGCAAAATATACTATACCATCCTGTGATTAGGCCTACTAATAATTACCACCATCAAACTTGGCCTGTATCACTTGAAATCCCTCGGGGCCCTGGACTAATGTGATACTTTAGAGATTCTTTCAAGGGTAGAAAATGCATGTGACAAGCACAACATAAAATCAACCAATCAAACTAAGCTATATCAAGTTTGTATTTATACCATTTACACCATCATCTTCCCTGTTATTATTTGAAAAATAGTTTAATACTCTGAGAGAGAGAGACCTCGGATGGGGAGGGCCATCAGCACCCAATTTTCATCATATGCCACCTCTATCATCTTTCACGCCATTCCACTACCACCAGGCCAAACTTCACCACCCTGAGCAACCTCATCCTACAGCCAAAGAAATCAGATCTATCTCTAGACTTCTGCAATTGAGGGGCCATTTAGTTTTTTGGTAACACAAATTTGGACAGCATATCCACCACGTCAGCTCCACTCCTATTATCAACATCACATCATTGTAGCCAATCACCTCCCTCTACAGTACACAATCATCATCATGGTAATGTTCGTGTTTTTCAAAGTGAGTGAAACTGATTTTGGGTTTGTTTGGTTTTCAACTTAAAAGATAGTAGAAAGAAAACTTGAGAAGACCATTTTTTAAGTCACGCATGGATTAGAATAAAGAAAGTAGTTTTCTTTATTAAGTATATTCTATGATGTATGTATGACATAATGGTGAAACATTAATGTTGATGAGGGGCTAGGAAAAGATGATGCTCTTGCAATGAACCTTTTGCTCTTGCTTTCTACCGTTGTCTCCTTCCTTAAAGTCTCTTTATATCATATTTTCAAATTTCATTTTTTTCGTCGATGATTTAGGTAACACATATGAGGTTGATTGGTATGGTTATAATCATATGGCTTGCCTCTCAATGACCTCACAAAGAAAGCAATAAGGATGTTGAAACAGTTGAACTTGAAATCAAAGGTGAAAAATGAAAAACCGACGGTTTCGTCTTTGCGATGCGTTAGGGGCCATGCGATGATCACACTTGGAGTAGAGCCCTCATTGATTCTAAGAATCCCATGATCAACAAGGTCTTGTACCTTACATTTCAAAGCTTGACAATCCTCTAGTGAATGGCCAGGTCTTCCAAAATGGAACTCACATTGTTTGGATGAATCATGAAGAAGATGAGAGCTTTGTTTCAAGAAAACCGATGAGATTAACCTTTTTTCCAACAACCTTGGGTAGAGCTCATCCATAGGCATAGGCAAAGTACAAAATTTTCTCGGCTCTAACTTTATTTTTGCAGAGGAAGAAAGATTTTGGCTGGATTGGTATCGTTCCGTTTGAAGCATGAGAGTTTCTTGCTTTCGGTGTCTTTTCGTTCCCCTCCTGCTTGGTGACTTCGTACTTGCCTGTCCTATAGGAGAGTGAGAGGCAAAGTTCCTAATTGCCTTTCTGTTGTCTTTCAGCAAGGTGCCTATAAGGGTTATTAGCCGGTGCATTGATTGGACCATTTTGTCGAGTTGTTTCTCTAACTGCTCAACTCTCTCAACCATATTCTTGGGTGTATGCCCGCTTATGAGAGATCATATGACAATCAACTTTTGTTGGCTCCTCTTTCTGGATGCTGACCCTGGTAATCGAACTTTAAGCTTTTTTTTTTAGATTCTTCATTGTCCTTCGAGGAATGCCCATCTGCGTCAGAATGGGATCCAATTGTATCTCCTTGGTCGCTGGGGTTTAATGGTTGTCCCTGAAAATTTATGATGTTTAAGCGATCATCCTCCTTGTTCATCACATTCTCTTCTCTATTTCCATACATTTGTAGAGATTGGGGGCCTTCAAGGGTGTTCGAATTCCCTTTTGGAGGTGGGTTGCTTTCGGGCGCAGCGTTGGGATCAACTGTTCGTGCTTCGTTCTCCACATCATGCTTGGCAAGTGCTGGTAAGGCTGATGCATCCACCATTTTTGTGCTCCTTATAGCCTTTTCGATCTTGATGTCTAATTGGAAGTCTCTTTCTTCAGGCTTCAAAGGTTGCACCGGTGGTGGGCCCAAATTGGTGTGAGAATGTCCTCCTAGGTTATCTTTGGATATATCCTTTTTAATGTCCTCCGCTTGCTTCTCATTTTCTGTGTCTCGTTTCACCAAAAGGCGTACGAAATTTAGAAGGTCGTTGAACTTCTCCTCGAATGAAACCATGCGGATATCCTGTGCACTAGGCCCACTTGTCTCTCCTGCCATGAGTCTAGATGTTGGTATTGAGTGATTGAGTTGAGCAGGAACTAAATAGAACCTAAGCAGAGCTTGAGCAATACCTAAGCAGCACCTAAGTAGTACCTACAAGAAAACGGTATCAAGTTAGATTCTGAAATCACAATTAGGATCATGACCCCGGCTTACTTCGTGGGTAAACCTTGATTGGGTATGAGTATGTACATGATGTGACATGCATCAACGAGTAAATGGACTCTTACATTGGATTACCAAATTTTAACGAGCCATTCAGCTCACGGCTCCTAAATTTTTTTTGGAGAAACCGATATTGGTTGATGTGAGAGTCATACTTCTTGATGACAAGATGGATGAATATATACATCCCTATACAGAGTTAGAAACTCTTAGGGTTTGGATGATTTACATGTATAGGCACATGATGGGCATGGTGCAACATGCATCAACAAGTAGATGGACTCTCACATTGGATTACCAAATTTTGACAAGTCTTTCGGCTCACGGTTCCTATTTTAAAAATTTTGGGGAACCAATATTGGTTGATGTGAGGTTCATACTTCTTGTTGAAGATGACAAGGTGGATGAATATCTACCTCCCCATAAAGAGTTGGAAACTCTTAGGGTTTGGATGATTTATATGTGTAGGCACATGATGGGCATGGATGCAACATGCATCAACAAGTAGATGGACTCTCACATCGGATTACCAAAATTTGACAAGCCTTTCGGCTCACGGTTCCTATTTTGAAAATTTTGGGGAATCGACATTGGTTGATGTGAGGGTCATACTTCTTGTTGAAGATGACAAGGTGGATGAATATCTACCTCCCCATAAAGAGTTGGAAATGCTTAGGGTTTGGATGATTTACATGTGTATGGACATGATGGGCATGGATGCAACATGCATCAACAAGTAGATGGACTCTCATATCGGATTACCAAAACTTGACGAGCCTTTCGGCTCACAGTTCCTTTTTTTTTTTTTTTTTTTTTTCCAGATGGCTTTCGAAAAATTTTGGGGAACCGATATTGGTTGATGTGAAGGTCATACTTCTTGTTGAAGATGACAAGATGGATGAATATACATCCCCATATAGAGTTGGAAACTTTTAGGGCTCGGATGGTTTACATGGGTATGGACAACATGGTCATCCTTTCCCTTTTACCAAACAAAAACACGCAAACAAAGGTTCAAATAGATAGAAACTGGCTTGACTCCATTTTTTTTCACCACCTAGAAAATAGCATGACGCTTTTCCCTTGACTCATTTTGAAAAGGCAAGTCCTATTTTTGGGTACCCTATCTTAGGTTGGATGTTCACTCGGTTGGCCTTTACCAGAGCCCTCACAAGTAGTCATCTGCTCTATAGCTTTACTATATGAGACATGGTATGGAGTGGTTTTCAGAATTCTATTTCCTAAAGGGGCCAATGATCATGCCAACATTGACTTCCCAAAGAAAGCCAAAGGGTATTGGATCAAAGGGGAATCACTTTCCACAAACCCTCTATTCCCACGGGTGTGGAGGAACGGATGCATATTTTCGTGACTCCAAGTCCTAGATATAAAAGGATTCGTGGTGGATCTGTACCAGCCAGATAACCACCGAGTCCAGGTTCTACCCATAAGTCAATGAGGGTAATGTCATGATTTTGAAAACAAAAGGGAAAAGACTTTTCTTTTTTTTTTTTTTTACAAGACACAATATATAGTATGTGTTACATAATTAAATCTCTATCCTATGTTTGCAGCATATATGTACAGGAATATAGACATGCTAAAATCAAAACACTATACAAGATGAAACAAAGAGAGTAAACTCTCTAACAAATACCAACAAATGCATAAACACATGCTTAGCAAACAAAACACTAAAAGACTATAGGCTTAAACCCTCTAAATCCCCAGCAGAGTCGCCAAGCTGTCGACACCGGAGAATTTCCTTTACTCTTTTCTTTAGGAATGGGAAACAATCCTATCTCGACCCCCATTTGGCGAGTTTCGATGTATATGTTGCAAATGTGTGTGTGGGTGTGAGGGGAACACGTGTGTGTGTGCAAGTGAGCACAAATTTAGAGTCACCACCAATCATGGGAAATTAAGGTGTGATTGGGCACCTATGTCTAATGGATTTTATCTTGCTTAGACATATTAAAAAAAATGGTCTTGACCCAGAGATGAGTTCGGGGGTTAGATTATGCATGGGGAAGGTGTTAGGCACCCTATGACATCCGTTAAAAAAAAAAAACAGTTACCTCCCTTCTAATGTTCCTTTATGTTTGCTTAGCATGGTTGTTGGTTTAAATTAGACACAAATGTCCCAATTTCCGTCAAGCAACGTACCAAGAATGGTACATGCAATTTGACATCATTTGGTTTTGTTTAGACTCTTTGTTTCACTTTTCTTTATCTTTGTATTTTTCAAGGTTCCGGGCAATTCAATGGTAGGATGCACTTGAAATCCTATCATTGAATGCCGGGACAAATAATTATGTTTTTGGTACTATACTTGGGATCCCTTTACCCTTGATTTCCAAAAATAAGGTAGTCTGTCAAATAGCAGGCTTTGGGTGATTAATTCTCACTTTGGGGAATTTTTATGCCATAATATTATGGGTATTATAACGTGTAGAATCCCTTATAGTGTGTCAATGGCAAGCCATATTGTCACATAAAGAACTCATACCATAGTGTCCCAAGACTAGGTCGAGCCATAGAACTTAGGATGGACCAATCTCATTTGTAATGCCCATATTACCATGTTTTCTCTTTTTAAAGTTTTCATGGTAAATGTACATATTTTAAACACATTTATATCAAAGCGAATAAATATTCAAGCAAGTGATCATGGCAAGTTTGTGGCATTTTAATCACAAAGAACAAGTATGAAATGAATATGACATAATTACATCACTTAATCAAGATGACAAGTATGGATGATTATGACATAAGGGTAACACTTAATCAAAATGACAAGGTATAATTTACGATACAATTAAAATACTTAATCAAAAATGACAAGTGTGGAATAGAGATGGGATGACAATATGAGATGGATTAGGAAAATGGTCAATACCTCATAGGATTGGAAATTAGTGCTATTGAAAGACTTACGTAATATCCAATACCACCTTAGGGTTTACATGAATAAAGGAAATGAATGTAGAGAAGATTTCAATACCTTATGGGATTACATGAAGGATTAGTGCTATTGAAAGATTTACCTAATCTCCTAAAACCAATTAGGATTTTCATACCCAAATTAGGTACAAGGGGATAATCACAATAATAAAGAGATAATAATGATATTAAAACATGGGAGATTCTCAGAGGTCCAATACCTTATGGGATTACATGGAGGTTAATGCTATTAAAAATCTTACATAAACCTCCAAGACCAATTAGGATTTTCATACCCAAATTAGGGGAAATGGGATAATCACAATAATAAAGAGATAATAATGAAATTCAAGCATGGGGGATTCTCAAGGGTCCAATACCATATGGGATTACATGTAGGTTAATGCTATTGAAAGTCTTACATAAATCTCCAAGACCAGTTAGGATTTTCATACCCAAATTAGGGGAAAGGGGATAATCACAATAATAAAGAAATAATAATGAAATTAAAGCATAGGAGATTCTCAAGGGTCCAATACCTTATGGGATTACATGGAGGTTAATGCTATTGAAAATCTTACATAAACCTCAAAGACCAATTAGGATTTACATGCCCAAATCAAAGGGGAAATGGGATAATCATCATCAATCATTTCCATTGTAGGATTCTTATATATTCACACAATCACATAGTTAATGTAAATGACATAATAGGAAAGAGTAAATAATCCACATAGTAAAGCAATAAAGACATAGTTAAAGGTTTAAATAATGGGTCATTATGAGTCATTTCCCATTCTAGGATCCTCACATATCATTCTCATTCACATAACCACATAGTTAATGTAAATGACATAATAGGAAAAGGCAAATAATGAAAGCTATAAACATAGTGAAAGCTTGTAAATGAAAGCTATAAACACATAATGAAAGCGATACAGTATTTAAAGCATAAACACATAGTGAAAGCATTAAATGAGTAATGAAAACAACAAAGTATGGATCATTGTGAATCATCTCCCATTGTAGGATCATCACATATCATCTCCATTTACAAAGCCCACATAGTAAAAGGGAAAGAAATGAAGCAATAAGTAAAGGGTAGATCACATAGTCATTTCCCATTATAGGATCCTCTAGCATCATCTCCACTGTGCTGTAATGAAGAATGGGCATGGGAGAGTGTATGAGTGAAGAGAGGGAATGGATGAGAGGAGCTTTGAGAGGCAGGGAGAGAGGTTACCTAAGTAAAACCCTTGATTTCTAACCCAAAATGGCCTAAAACTAGAGTAAAAGACCCTTTCTCATGAGTTTCTGCCCAAAAATCTATAATTCCAACCCTTCCCCTTGAATTGGGTGTGTGTGTGATGGTGGAGGGGGTTGCATTTATTTATAGAGAGGAATTTTAGGCTTCACACAGCATCATGCTACGTGAAGGTCTCTGTCCTTATCTGCCAGCTCAGCTCCTCCTCGATCTTATCTCTTCAGCTCAAAATTTCTGACAACTTTTTACCTTCTTTTTCGGGGCAGTTTTTGGGGGCCTTTTGGTGTCCAAAATAGGTCATGCATGGTACCGTTGGAAATCTTAAGAAGTATACTTTCTAATGATATCAAGTTTGCGCAAATCGGAGCTCGGATGGAAACGTTATGGCTCTCAGAAGTAAGGGTGTCCGAGTAGTTTTTCTGCGTTTTTCCGGCGAAGATTTTGGCCAAACCGGAGATGTTACTGACGAATCGGGAGTTGCATGTCATAGCTGGAGTTACCCTCTTTCTTAAAATTCCAAACTTGCAGATCAACTTGTAGCGAGTTGGGAAGACTCTGTGCGCAAAGATAGTCCCCCAGGAGGAAAAATGCGTTAGATTTCCAGCACACTTTTCTTACTTTCATCAATTTTCCCATGCACGGTTGACGTAGTTCCCGATGTTGGTTTTCGATGATTTTGGTGTCTCTGGAAAGCTTGCGATGTCTTCTTTGGAGTGTCACAAATCTTGGGAGAAGTTGAGCTTGGGCCTATGAGATATGACCTTGCGAACAGAGACTGCCGGATTGTTTTTCCATGACAGAGGGTCATTTTCGGACTGAGATTCCGGCTTGACTGGGGAAGATCTTGGAAATCCGAGAGTTGCACTTTGTAGCTGAACATGTCCTCTTTCTTAAAGTTTTGAACTTATGGATCAACTTGCAGCGAACTGAGAAGACTCTGCGCGCGAAGGTGATCCCTCGGGAGGAAAAAACGTGTTGGATTTCCAACACTATTTCCTTACTTTCATCGATTTTCCCGCGTACGGTTGACGTAGCTCTTGGTGTTGGTTTTTTATGATATTGGTGTCCCTAGAAAGCTTGCAATGTATTCTTAGAAGTGTCACAAATCTCGCGAGAAGTCGAGCTTGGGACTGTGAGATACGACCCCGCGAACAGAGGCTGCCGAAGTGTTTTTTCATGATGGAGAGTCATTTTCCGATCGAGATTTCGGCCAAACCGTGGAAGCTCTTGGCGATCCGAGAGTTACACGTTGTAGCTGAACTTACCCTCTTCCTTTTAGTTTCAAACTTGCATACCAACTTGTCGTGAGTCGGGAAGACTCTATGCACAAACATTGCCCCTAAAATGGGCTGTTTTGGTCAATAACACTTAGCAAAATTTTGCTAAATGTCGGACCAATTTTTACGGTTTTGCCTATAACTTTATCGTTTCTTGTCTGTTTTCAACCCGTAAAGTTTCGAATCAAAGCTTTTGATATGCTCTATTCAATGGTCAGAGAGTAGTTAATCAAATCTTGCTTTTGGCCTGGTCATGGTCTTGGTCAAACTTCAATCAAACTTAGTCAACTCCGATCAACTCTGGTCAAACTTGGTCAACATTGGTCAAACCTTCCCAAACCTCTAGAAATGTGACCCCGGCTATGTTCTAAGAACTTTTGATGCATTTAAGTCTCTTTCAAGTCGAACTCGGCTTAGTCTGGCTGCCTCGTTTTATGTGTCGACACTTGAGAAAATCCCAGGGGTAAAAATAGGTTATGACATATACTCTGTATGGCTTGAACCTTTGCAGGATCGATCTCGATTCCCTTGCCACTGACAATGAAGCCTAATAGTTTCCCAGATGTAACACCGAATACGCACTTGTTTGGGTTCAACTTGAGTCGATATTTCTTCAATCGTTGGAACAGCTTGCGTAAGTCTACCAAATGATCTTGTATGATATGAGACTTGGCAATCATATTATCTACATAAACTTCAATCTCATGATGGATCATATCATGGAATAGAATGACCATGGTTCGCTGATATGTGGCGCCTGCATTCTTTAGACTAAAAGACATGACATCATACATGAACATCCCCCAATGTGTGATGAAAGTTGTCTTGGATTTATCCTCGTCGGCCATTTTAATCTGATTATAGCTTGAGAAACCGTCCATAAATGAGAACACCGCATTCGTTGTCGACCAATGTATCAATGTGAGGTAAGGGGATGTTGTCTTTCAGGCTAGCTCGGTTCAGATCCCAGTAGTCCACATACATTCTTACTTTCCCGTCCTTCTTCGGCATTGGTACTATATTAGCCACCCAATCTGAGTAGGTCATTGTGCTTAGGAACCCTGCTCTCAATCGTTTCTGCACCTCTTCCTTGATCTTTAGAATAATCTCAGGCTTCATCCGTCGCAGCACCTGTCTTACGGGCTTGTACTCTAGTTTCAATGGAATCTGATGAATCACTATGTCTGTGTCTAAACCGGGCATGTCTTGTTAAGCCTAGGCAAAGATTTCATGAAATTCCCTCAATAGTGCAATGAGTTCATCTTTCTACTCAGAGGCGAAATGGGTCCCAATCTTCACTTCTTTTGGTTATTCACCCTCTTCTGCCAGATTTACAACTTCTAATTCCTTTATATTGGGCTTGGATCCTTCATCCTGTTTTTCTAATGCTTTGAGAATGTCATTCAGTAATTCAATTTCTTCGTCCGAATTATTTATGTTACCTAATGAGCAATTCGTATTGTTGTCTATTTCGGAGATGTGAGGATCGTTTGGGGTTTTGCGTTTAATCTGGGATAGGTGACGAATGAAGAAAAATAAGGAAATGAAAAGAAGGCATTCATTTGTACATCGAAATGTTTAAAGCGTATTGAAATATGTAAATGAAGGAGTTCATGAAACAAACACGTAGTGACATATCATTGAAGTCTGGGTTTTATACCAATATTCATTTAGGCATTCATTCTAATGAATACTTCTAATTATTGAGGGAATTCATTATTTGACAATAACTAAACTTGAAAACTAACTAGTGTATGTGCACATCCATATTTATATGGATCAAGATCCTTTAGATTTCTTAGAGTACTCTACCAAATAGAGTTCTTTTAATCTGAACCTTTCTTTTATAATAAACGGTTTAGATTATGTCATGTCATCAATCCACTAACAATAATCTCCTAAAATAATGTTTAAAAAGAAATCTTAAACACTCTCACAGTCTCACCTTAACGCTAATAAAGTGAACAGCGTTTGCAAAGTAGCAATGAAAAAGAAGCCTATTCCTTCTTGACGGCAGGTTGTCCACCTCTCCCTTTCTGGCGACTAGGGCTGGTATTTTTATTCTAATAATGTTGTTATGCTCAAAACAAGGAAGAAACAGAGAAATCAGATCTGAAAAGTACGGCTAGGGAGGCACCCATGGG
>BKZX01018388.1:0-11535 GCA_014362285.1 Fagus crenata
TACATGAAGCTTAGGAAAGCACACAAAGGTGTTTAAATAGGAGATTGGGGTGCAATCAATCTGGGAGATAAGGAGGTGAGGGAGATGAGGAGGTAAGGGAGATGAATAGGTGAGGGAGTTGGAAAAGAATATGAAAAGGGAGAGAATTAAATAGAGGTAAATGTTAAAAGGAAAGAGAGGAAAGAGAGAAAGAATTAATTAATTAGAGAATTAAAGTAAATAGAGGTAAATGTTAAAAGGTAAGAGAGAAAGAATTAGGGGGAAGGGTGTGGGAAGAGGAAATCTGATGTGGCATCTCTAGGGAGAAAGCTAAAGCTTCACCTATTAGTTTATATAATAGATTGTCTTTCAATTTGTTTCCTTTTTCTTGAAATTAATCTTCTTCTTTTTTTTTCTAGTTCTGTTTTGAACTTTGATTGAATTTGCTTTGCCACTTCTAAATCCAATATCAAGGGACGGGAAATGGCCATAAGAAGAATATAGCAGCGATAGTATTCCATCTGTTTTATTGCATTAATGTCTTCTGCAACTAAAATATTTTTGCTTTTTTATTGCCGAGTCAACCATGAAGAGGTGAAAGACAAGCAAAAGAAGAACGTAATAGTGATAGTATTAGTTGCCCTTGTCATTGCTGTGGTTTTTGGGGTGCTCTTGATTCCTTACTGCATTTACAAACGAACAAACAGTAGAGGTAATATTACTTTCTCTGACCAACATTGGAAAAGATATTGCATGATTGTTTAATTGAACTTGTACATAGCAGCTAATAAGATGATAATTGATGAACAAGGAAAGCTACTCATTTGATCTTGATAAAAAATCATGGAAAGGAAGAAAATTTGTATAAGCTTTTTGAAAGGATTACGCAAGTCAAACAAAGTCAATAGAATTTAACTATGACTAAGTGCAGAATTAAAAACAAGCATATTTGAGGCTAAGTCACTATACATTTATACGATTTCGAAGTAAAACATAATTGCAAAGGAAATAAGTTTGATGCTACAATAAACAAATTATATGAAAATTAAAGATTTTATTTTGCCATGTTCTAGTTGTTAGAATATAAGTCCAATGGGTCTTAGGCCCATTACATTGTCTTGTATAGCACTCTTCTTACTTGTGCAATACTCTTATCTCTGCCTATATAAAGGCTCTCTTGTACTCATTTATTCAGTTAATACAATATACATAGACTTTCAGTCTTTAACATGGTATCAGAGCTAAGGCTCTAATATTGTGCAGTTCTAGTCCTTCCAGGCGTTCTTCCGCTGCCTCAGCTGTCTCCGGCATTGCCCAGCCGCCACCGTCAGAAATCCGGTTGCCTGCGCTGCCAAGAAGCTGATTCATCGCCGAACAGACTTGCTGCCACCCTCGGTTCTCCCGCTACAGAACTCCGATTACGATACCTCTGCAGCCGTTTGAAAGATTTAGAGAAGCTAGACCCAACCGCGGAAGAATCAACCCCATACGACGTCGGACGTGCCGCCACGCGCCGCCCAAAGTTCCGGCACCGTTATCCTCGGTTCTTCAGCTACCGGACTCCGATCACGACACATCCACCGCCGTTGGAAAGATCTCGAAGAGGTGGACCCAACCACGCAAGATTCGTCCTCATCGGAGCCCGGACGCGCCGCCACGCGCCGCCCAAAGTTCCGGCGCCGTCAAGCTCTTCTTCACGCGCCACGTCAGCCCTAGCCCTTCACTGCCACGTCAGCCCTAGTGCCACGTCAGTAAGTGCCACGTCAGCCCTAGTTGACCAGCATTGACCGTTGACCGTTGACCAGTGTTGACCGTTGACCGTTGACTTTGACCGTTGACCAGCAGCGTTGACTTTTTTCAGAGTTGACTTTTTGCAACCCAAGTGCTCCCTACCTAGTTTTTCGTGCTGATTTCATTTTTGTGGTCTGTTTTTGCAGTTGAGATTTCCTTATGGCTCAAAATGAGATAATTTTGAAACCCATTCACGTCATTCTTGATGGGGATAACTACTCTCTTTAGGCTCAAGGCATGTGTAGCTTTCTCAAAGGTCGCAAGCTGTGGCTTTATGTGATTGGGCAACGTCATCCTCCTACACCACAAAAGGATGAAACTGACGATGCCTTCGCTCTTCGACTCGAAGATTGGGATGGTGTCAATCATCAGATCATCACTTGGCTCCGCAACACCTCCACTCCTTCTGTTAGTATGGAATTTAGGGGTTATGACATAGCTAAGGATGTGTGGGACATGCTTGCTTCTCGATATGCTAGATCAGATGGTGCTCGCGAACATCACCTCATGGTTACTTTATATCAGCTGCGCCAGGATCCAGGTGAGCGCATCACTGCTTTCCACAGTCGTATGAGGTTTCTTTGGGATCAACTAGCTGCTTCTGAGCCAGTCATCAAGTCCGTCTCTGATGCTCAGCTTGTCAGTACACATCGAGAACGTACCCGTCTTCATCAGTTCTTAATGGGTGTTCTTGATGACTTTGAGTCTGTACGCAGTCAGTTGCTTAATCGTTCTCCTCTGCCCACTGTCAATCAAGCTGTTAATGATTTGGTCCGTGAGGAAACTCGTCTGAAATCCCATCGCTCTTCTCAGCCTCACACGACGGTTCTTGCCACTCCAGTATCAGTTGATCCCACCGTCACAGCTCCGCCGAAGGGTCATGATAAAAGGCGATCAAACAAGAAGAATTCTCATCTCATTTGTGCCTTTTGCAAGCATCGTGGTCACACTATTGATCAATGTAACATGCGTGCCCGTATTCTTCAGCGCTCTGCAGCCTTGACTGCCTCTGAGTCTGTACCATCATCCGATGCTGCACCTTTTGATCCTGTCTCATTGACTACACCTACTTACAGCATAGCAGATCTGCAAGCTCTCTTCAATCAGGTTCAAGTTCCGTCTTCCAGTGCATCCAATCCTGCTCTTTCTGTGACACCAGGTATCTCTTCTGAATGGTTTTTAGATTCTGCCTACTGCAATCACATGACAGACAATCCTCACCTCACAAGTGCCCATACTCCTCCAGTCTTACCTACTATTACCACTGCTGATGGCTCCGCCATGACTGTTAGTCATGTTGGCTCCATCTCTACCCCCAACTTATCTGTCTCTGATGCCTTCTGTGTTCCTAAACTGCATCTTAATCTTTTATCTGTTGGCCAACTAACCGAACTTGGTTTAAACATGTTCTTTTCTTCTCGTGGTTGTCTTGTGCAGGATTCTCGGACGGGGCAGATCGTTGGGACCGCGCGTAAGGTTGGACGGTTGTTTGAGCTTACTTCCCTTCACTTTCCATCTTCATTAGTCTCCGCACCTGTTATTGCTGCCTCTGCCTCCATCGAGTTGTGGCACTCTCGTTTAGGTCATGTTTCCCTTCCTCGTATTCAAACCTTAGTATCTAGGGGTCTATTAGGTTCAGTTTCTTCTAGTCCATTTGATTGTATGCCATGTCAGCTCGGCAAACAACCTGCCTTACCTTTTAATAATAGTGAGTCTATTGCTTCTGCAACTTTTGATCTTATTCATTCAGATGTATGGGGGCCCTCTCCTGTTCCCACAGTGGGGGGTTCCAGATATTTTGTTATTTTTGTTGATGATTTTTCTCGTTACACTTGGCTTTATTTAATGAAAAATCGTTCTGAAGTTCTTACAATATATCGTGATTTTGCTAAAATGGTTCAGACTCAGTATTCTAAAGCTATTAAGGTATTTCGCTCTGACAATGCACGAGAATATAGACAAACTGATTTTTCTACTATTCTTAAACACTATGGAACCATTTTTCATACTTCGTGTGCTGGCACCTCACAACAAAATGGACGAGCTGAACGTAAACTCCGTCACATCCTAGATACTGTTAGGGCTCTCACCAATGCAGCCTCCACTCCTGTCTCATTCTGGGGTGAAGCTGCTCTCACTGCAGCATACACCATCAACCGTTGTCCTTCACCTGTCGTTCAAAACACAACACCATATGAACGGTTATTTGGCACAGCTCCAAACTATAGTCTACTTAAGGTTTTTGGTTGCGTTTGTTTTGTTCTTCTTCAACCACATGAGCGCACCAAACTTCAACCCCGCTCTCAGCTATGTTGTTTTCTTGGCTATGGCCTTGAAGAAAAGGGGTACCGGTGTTATGATCCAGTCGCCAAACGTCTTCGAGTCTCTCGACATGTGGTATTCTGGGAACATAAGATGTTCTATTCCTTACCTTCATTTTCTGCAGGTAATGATGATTCTCAGGCTGATCCTCTACCAAATCTCTTCCCTGAGATTCCTTCCCCTTCTGCTGAGTCAGTTAATCCCATCTCCGACGAGTCTCCCTCTGCTGATCCCTCATCTGATGTGTCTCCTACAACCGATCCTACCTTCAACGAGTCTCCTCTCTCTGCCCCTGCTGCGAATCCTGTCAACACTACTGCACCTGAGCCTCGTCGCTCTCATCGGGTAAGTACTCTTCCCTCTCATCTTCGTGACTTTCACTGCTTTTCTGCCTTTGCCACCTTACATGAACCTCACACCTTTCGTGAGGCTTCCTCTGACCCTTTATGGCAACAAGCTATGAAAGAAGAATTGGATGCATTGCTTAAGACAGGTACTTGGGATCTGGTTGATTTGCCAGCTGGTAAATCTGCTATTGGTTGTAAGTGGGTGTACAAGATCAAGACACGATCAGATGGTACTGTTGATCGCTACAAGGCTCGTCTCGTTGCCAAGGGATTCACTCAGGAGTATGGTATTGACTATGAGGAGACATTTGCCCCTGTGGCTTGCCTCTCCTCTGTTCGTACACTTATTGCAGTTTCTGCTTCCCGACATTGGCCACTTTTTCAGATGGATGTGAAGAATGCTTTTCTTAATGGAGAACTAACTGAGGAAGTCTACATGCAGCTCCCTCCTGGTTTCTCCCAACCTCCAGGCTTTTCTCACAAAGTGTGTCGCTTACGTCGGGCACTATATGGTCTAAAGCAAGCTCCACGAGCTTGGTTTGCCAAGTTCAGCTCCACCATTTCTCAGCATGGTTTTTCAGCTAGTTCATATGATTCAGCTCTGTTCTTCCGACGCTCAGATCATGGTATTACCCTTCTCTTGTTGTATGTAGATGACATGATCATTACTGGTGATGATGTGCAGGGCATCCAGGATCTTAAGCGCTTCCTTGGTCAGCACTTTGAGATGAAGGATCTGGGTCCCCTCAGTTATTTTCTTGGTCTTGAAGTCTCTTCATCCTCTGATGGTTACTATCTCACTCAAGCCAAGTACACATCTGATCTTATTTCTCGAGCTGGAATCACGGACAGCAAGATAGTTGACACACCCATCGAATACAACAATCGCCTGAATACTCATGATGGAGAACCACTTCCTGATGCTACCCTTTACAAACAGCTAGTTGGGAGTCTTGTTTACCTCACTGTGACCCGACCGGACATCTCCTATGCTGTTCACATTGTTAGCCAGTTCATGGCTGCACCGCGGTCTCTCCATTATGCTGCTGTACTTCGGATTCTTCGGTATTTGAAAGGCACCTTGTTTCATGGTCTTCACTTCTCATCTCAGTCGTCACTTACTCTTTAAGCTTATTCTGATGCCGACTGGGCAGGGGACCCGACTAACCGTCGTTCCACTACAGGGTATTGTTTTCTTCTTGGTGACTCCCTCATCTCTTGGCGAAGCAAGAAACAATTTGTTGTTGCTCGTTCTAGTACTGAGGCAGAATATCGAGCCCTTGCTGACACCACGGCTGAGCTCCTTTGGTTACGTTGGCTCCTCCAGGACTTAGGCATTGATTGTTCTACTGCCGTTCCAATCCATTGTGACAATCGAAATGCCATCCAAATTGCCCACAATGACGTCTTCCATGAGCGTACCAAGCATATTGAGATCGACTGTCACTTTGGTCGTCATCACTTATTACAGGGTATTTTGCAGCTCCGTTCAGTGTCTTCTCAGGATCAGTTAGCTGACATCTTCACCAAACCTATGCCTCCAGGCCGTTTCCGTGATCTTATTTCCAAACTCAAGTTGGTGTCTCTTCACCCAACATGAGTTTGAGGGGGGATGTTAGAATATAAGTCCAATGGGTCTTAGGCCCATTACATTGTCTTGTATAGCACTCTTCTTACTTGTGCAATACTCTTATCTCTGCCTATATAAAGGCTCTCTTGTACTCATTTATTTAGTTAATACAATATACATAGACTTTCAGTCTTTAACACTAGTTTCTTATGTATAATATGAAGCACATCTTGCTCTTATTAGAGAAATTGGAGAACAATGTGATGATAGATCAGAACATTGAAGGCCAAAGAGAAGACCAGGAGCTCCCATTATTCAACCTAACTACCATAGTTGCTGCCACTAACAACTTTTCAAGCAACAACAAGCTAGGTGAAGGTGGCTTTGGACCCGTATACAAGGTAACTCTAACACACTTTTATAAAGATCATAGAAAAAAAATCTTGTCATATTCAACGTCAAAATAATCTATTTAAAAATGTGAACTTCCAGGGTACACTAACAGATGGACAAGAAATCGCTGTGAAAAGGCTTTCATGGGGTTCTGGACAAGGATTAAGTGAGTTTAAAAATGAAGTTATGCTGATTGCCAAATTGCAGCACCGAAATCTTGTTAGGCTTTTGGGTTGTTGCATTGAAGGAGAGGAGAACATGTTAATCTATGAATACATGCCCAACAGAAGCTTGGACTTCTTCATTTTTGGTTTGAACTTCTCTAAAACTAATAATTTTTCTCAAACTTATTATTATTTTGTATTGCTTTTAAAAGAAAATTCAAATTTCTTGTTTCACTATTCAAGTTGGACTCAGTATTAACATAATTGAGAAAAAATAATTTTAGATAAGTAACATAATGAGAAACTTTCCAGATCAAATGAGAGCTAAAGCTTTAGGTTGGTCTATGCGCTTCAACATTATCTATGGGATTGCTCAAGGGCTTCTCTATCTTCATGAAGATTCTAGATTGAGGATTATACATAGAGATCTCAAAGCAAGTAATGTTTTACTTGATAGTAAGATGAGCCCAAAAATTTCTGACTTCGGCATGGCTAGAATTTGTGGTGGAGATCAAACTGAAGGAAATACAAACAGAGTGGTTGGAACTTAGTAAGTATTCTTAACATGTTCAATTGTCACTACAAAAAAATCGCATATAGTGATTAGACATGTCGACATTTTTTTTTTTTTCTAATGAAAGAGTTTCATTCTAAATGATGTTCTGCAGTGGTTATATGGCACCCGAATACGCCATTGATGGCCTATTTTCAGTCAAATCTGATGTCTTTAGCTTTGGCATATTGTTGTTGGAGATATTAGGTGGAAAGAAAAATAGAAGGTCTTTCCATCCGGACCATAGTCTAAATCTTGTTGGACATGTGAGTTCTCAAAAGAGTTAATTTACTTTCTATGTTATTATAGATGTAATGATACAAATGATGATAGGAAATTTTGAAATGTTTTAGGCATGGAAATTATGGAAAGAGGGCAGGCCTTTAGAACTGATTGATACTTGCTTAGAAGACTCTTGCATCCTATCGGAGGTTGTACGTTGCCTCCACATTAGTTTCTTATGTTTGCAACAACATCCTGAGGATCGGCCTAACATGTCATATGTGGTTATGATGTTGCACAGTGAGAATTCATTACCGGAACCGAAAGAGCCTGGTTTCTTTGTAGGGAAAAAATCATCTTTATTGGGCGAGAATCAATCTTCCTCAACCAATGAAATTACGGTTTCACTAGAGGGTCGATAGCCAAACGTCGTATCAATTGCATTATATTCCATATCCTATTGTTGATATTTTCATTTTTGCATTTTGTGAGTTAGACACAGTTGTTTTCCCCAAGTATGTGATATCAGTCTTATTTGAATTTTGAAACTTGTAAGCTTAATGCATTCTTCACAAAAAAAAAAAAAAAAAATAGTGTTAGTGATTCTGTAAACAAAGCAACAAACAGAATAATTTTTTTTTTTATGTGAATAAACAAAACTCAAAAAGCGATAGAAGACAGAATGAAAAACTCAAATTTGATCAATACTAAAATTTTACACTATGTCCTAAAGATAAATTTCATGCTTGACAATGATGCTCTAAGACTTTTGAATGTCTTCCTCTCAAGATGCAATAATCTACTGCACACAAAAGAAGCACAACAATGTGTGTGCCCATTAACATAACCTTGTTTCTCTCTTTAAAAAAAGTAACTGGAATGAAATGGGTGCAATGCATAAGTTTCAAAAAAAAATATAGGCGCAATGCAAAATACTATTCTAAAAAATTACATAGTGACCAATCATTATTCTGGGATAAAAAATTATTAAAAACAAGCGTGGGCAGGTGCGCCCACACGTGTTTGTGGTAGAAGCCCACTTGGGTAGATCCTTCCTCTTACACAAAAGTGGGATGTCCCTTGGGACCGAAACCAATAACCAAATATCAGTGAAGGTGGAATTGGCTGCGCCATCTTTTATAGAGATCTAATTGATATTAGACAGATTTCAGCTAACAGGCACGATGCTAATGGACAGGATTTATATATTCGAATGCCTACTTCGGACCGAAACCAATAGCCAACATAATGTTAGAATCTCAAGTCCACTTTGGGTTGGGAGCTCCATTTTGAAACATTAGCAAAAGTTGATAACTAAATATGTAGAAGCCCAAGCCCACATTATTCTACTCACGGAGCAGAACACGGTCCAACTTGGATTTGCTTCTTTCTATGTAAGCAGCTATTGTTGACTGAAGAGAAACAGAATTGTTGACCAAAGTGCTGAAATGGACGTAAGTATTTCCCAACTTGGACCGTGGACATGTCTGTGTGGTCCGGAGGAAAAGTATTTGAAACCGAAAGAAATGAATTCGGTTGACATGTGACGTCAGAGTGTAATTGACACGTAAGTTGTGACTAATTTATTTACTAAGAAAGTGCCTATAAGTGTTTTCTAACTGATATAGTAGCATAAAATGTACAATAGACAATTTATCAAAAAAAAAAAGATACAATAGACAATATTACACAAAGTATGCGTAATTTTTTTTTCTCATCTGTTTTTCTTTTATTTTTTCCTTCTTCACTAACTAGACTAGACTATCAGTGATGTTATTGTGTAAAGACTAAAGAGGCCTAATATTGATTGCATTTCAACCATTACTTCATCTTAATATTAATACTTCTACATGTTTACTGGTTGAGTTAACATGAATCAACTTAATCTTTATTTCTTTAAGTATTCGTAACTTTTGTGTGATGTAACATGATAACTCCTCATTATACTTTATATATATATATATATAACCAAAAGACAAACTAATACTTTTTTTTTTAATTTTTTCTATTATATAATCAATAAAAAAAAGCTGCTGGTTTAAGAAAGAAATAGTAAAAATAAAGAAAAAATAGAAGGATATATATTGGGAAAAAGAAGAAGGAAGATTATTAATAATTTAGGAAAATTGGGAAATTGAAAAGTCATAGGCCAAATGCCAAAAGAGCCAAGTTGCGAACACGGCTCTTTTTACTCTTCAAACATGTGTGGCTCGCAGCCCCACGTGGTTCAACAGTCTTTTGCCCAACAGACAACAGTTAGCTACTTTGTCCTCCCTCTTTCTCTCTTGGTCCCACCTTTCCTCCAATCCCAAAGGAGATCCCTTCGAATCTTCTCTTTACTCCTTCCCCCAAAATCTCTGCTCTTTCTTCTCTTTATTATTGCCCAACACAAACCTGAAAACAAAAGAAAAAAAAAAAAATGAGAGCTTTGAATTCACATTTAGTGATCAATCACGTTTTTTCATAACCAAAATTGCGATCGATCATTATAACCTTTGATTGAATTACACATCTACATAGAGTCTTCAGTGATCGATCGAAAATTTTGTTAATGAACGATCACATTGAGTGTTAAAATTTGGAAATGGCTTTCACTGTGTGAATAGGTCTACATTTTTTTAGAGGGTATAGTGATCGATTACGTTTTTTCATAACCACATTGTTAGAATTGCTTCGTTGTATCCATCTTAGCCTCTTATGCGTGCAACAATGTCTTGAGGATAGGCCAAGCATGTCATCTGTGGTTGTGATTTTAGGCAGTGAGAGTGCATTGCCTCAGCCTAAAAAACCTAGTTTCTTCTTGGAAAGAGATTCAAATGAAGGACCTGGTTTCTCAAGTAAGCATGAATTGTCTTCAACCAATGAAATAACAATTACACTATTGGAGGCTCGTTAAGAATTTTGCACTAATGCAACTGATACAACATTGTCCATATAGAATTAGTCATTATGTAAACTGTATTCCTACAATGGAGTAAGCCATGTCAATTCTATTGGAATGTAAACGAATTGCTAGTGTGCATGTCCGGAATTATTTTTGAGATTAGAAAATAGATAGGGACAATTTGATCATCTTTTGAGCCTCTTCCTGGCTTGAGTTTTGAGTCACCTGACCTTTTCTAATTTATAAATTGGAGTGGATTGCTTGGCTTTGTAATTAGCTTAGTGGACTTCTTTGATATTCTCCTTTAGAATTGATAATGGGTCGTGAGAGGGTGATTAGGTCCAAGCTGAATAAGAAAACTGATTGGGTCAACCTTTGGGCCTATTTGGGCTATACGTTGGTTTGGGCCTCAATTAGAAAATATTCTAACAATTTCTCCTTGGAAACCCAATATTATGTTTCTTCTTTTTTGGGTGTCTTTCGCAAATTAGATCAGGCCTTGCTTTTGGAAATCTTAGAACTACATAGGCTAGCTACGCTCCAGGGCCTCGTTGTAGTATTTGCCAATGTTTGTTTTGTTATAAAATGTTAGTAAAACTGAAAATAATATTGACAGGAAAATCCAATGTAAAAAATTGAAAAATAATTTACGCCCAAATTTTTCGTAAATCATATTTCAAAACTCTCTTGCACAGTACACACCCCCTCCCCCCTCTCCTCTCTCAAGCAAAACATATTTTGTTATGGACAGAGTTTGATTTGTAACTAACTTGTTACAACCCACTACATAGCAACTAATAAGATTATTTACGTGTACTTTAGTCACATTACTTATATTTAATAAGTCATGTGACTTCTTTAAATAATACATGTGGATAGTCTTATAAGCTGTCACGTAGTGGGTTGTAGCAAACTAATTACAAACCGGTTTGTAGCCAAACCTTGTCCGTTTGTTATTTTCCAAGTTTTTTGTAAACCATTTTTCAAACCATTTTCTGGAATGCAACTAATCATTGGAAAAAAAAAAAAAAACCATCTTGGAAATCATTTACAACAGAAAATATTTTAAGTTGAAAAATATTATACAATGAAATAAACGGAAGTTTTTCGATATACGAAAGCAACATTGCCTTGTAAAAAAGCAAGTTGTTGGGTGAGGTCGAAAAACCCTCAAAACCCAACTCATTGCCATAACAAGTTGCCAAAATAAAAGATTGGAACTTCGGATAAAGTTGAGGAGAGATTGAGATCGGTGAGTATTGAACTGGTTGTAAAGTTTGACGTTGCTGTAAGACCCTCTTCTGTTACTA
>BKZX01018396.1:9017-27292 GCA_014362285.1 Fagus crenata
TATGTAGGATGCTTAACCACTCCCCCAGAAGTGTTAAGTTCCTTCCGTTTGTTACTTGACCTCATCTCGCCCCCGGACGAGATAGGCTTGCTACTTTTTGCCTTCAATTTTTGTCTTGAAAATGGCCTTAGAGCCTTCTTTGTCCAATTGGCAATACCATGCATACCCCCTGTTATGATTTTTGTGCTCCAAATAAGAGATATTTTTGCCAAGATGTCAATTTTGAATACTTTGGTTTCCTGATGACAAAAATAAACCAGGAGAGAACGTAAGTAAACATCAGTTGATTGAAGTGTTTATGCTTACCATCCTACAATGAATATCCATTAAGCCTGAAGAAGGCCGAACACATCTCTTCCTTGGTGAAAAGCTCATTCCTGATATTTGCACGTAACATCTTATAAAAATAACTAGCTCAATCTTAATAAGTGCTCACCCCCCTGTGCACTCAAATTATTTTATCAGGTTAAGATAATGGCCATATCAAGTATAACTAGACAGTTTATAAAACTTAAGAGCGTTTGATCCAACAAATCGAAATAGATATCAACCTCAAGTTGCAAAAATAAACCCATGAACGTATATGATGCTAATGTTGCAAGTGCATCGAGCCAACAAGAATAAATTAATTATATAATAGGCAGCCAAGCAACGCAGCAATAATAAAAATAATGGACTCCAGCTGCCATCATTTTTATCCAATTATAATGAAATAATTATAACTAGCCGAACATCCTATCAATTGATCCCAACAAATCAAACAAATAGTGTTATCCAGTTATGGAAAATAAGCTTAAGATAATAAATAAATAAGGCAAGCGAGACTTTCCTAGAAAAATGGCATAAAAGACACAAATGCCCATAGTTTGCCCGAGATAAAAATTGCACCGCTATAAAACTGTTAAGGAAAATAACTGATGCACCTACTATACTTTTTTAAACATTAGCAGATATTATCTATCTTTTCTTATCAGTTGTTTTTTTTTTTTATAGTTACGATAGCATTTAAATCTATGGCGTCCGTTTATGATGATTGCTCTTACCATCAAGTCAAGACACCAATCAATTTTTGGTGTAGGCGGGATTTGAACCCAGGTCCCTTGCTCGACGACAAGAGACTTTACCAGTTGAACTAACTGGAACCCACTTACTATCAAAAAATAATCTAACTTACTTTTAAACTTACTTTTAAACAAATTAAAGAATTACGTGAATATTGTGTCCGACTTTCTCCAATATCAAAACACAATATTTTGACTAATCTGAACATTGACCGAAAGCCTCCTTCTTTCTTTAAGATTTTTTGTTTCTTGCTCAAGGCAAGACCGAACATGTCCATTTTTTCTAAGATTTTGTTCTTTCCCAAAAAGACTACTAGCTCAAGTCATTAAAGTTAGACCATCTTTTCCCAAGATTTTTGTTTTAACCAAAAGGACTTCCAGCACATGCTATCAAGCATTGGCCGAATACATCTTTAAGATTTTTTGTCTTTCAAAAATACAACCAGCATAAGGCTTAACCGAAAAGCAATCTCCATTAAAGCTTATATTACAAACTAGCTCAGGTTAGATTCCATGCTCGTTCACACGGTTCCGAAGTGACCGAAGAGCTGAAGAACTAGAGCTAAAATGACCGAAGAGATGAAGAACTAGAGCTGAAGACTTGACCGAACTCTAGAGAGTTCTATTACTTGACCGAACACACTGAAGAGATAAGATGTCTCAGGCTTGACCGAACTCAGCTCTATATCTTTTCTAAGATTTTTGTTTTTTACCAAAAAGACTACCAGGATGGTAGCACACGCCATCTACTGCCACCACAAATATAAGCTTAAGATTTTTTGTCTTTTTTCAAGAATACTACTAACACAAACCATCAAGGCTTGGCCGAACATGTCATCCTTTCTCCAAGATCTTTTGTTTTGTTTTGTTTTAAAGAAACTACCAGCAGATACAACTTTCTACCACCATAATTATAAGCTATATATATATTTGTCTTCACTAGACTTAGCTGGAAAGTTAAAAAAGAAAGTAAAGTTTCTTTGTCTTTTCCTCAAAACACAATCAGCATAAGCCATCAGAGCTGCTGGCCGAATGTATCCATCTTCCCTTTAATATTGTTTTTGTCTTTTTCCCAAACATACTACTAACATAAACCACTTACTGCCACTACATATATATATCATATATAGATATTTGTCTTTACTAAACTTAGCTGGAAAGCATGAAAAGAAAGTAAAAGTTTCTTTCTATTTTCTTTTTATTTCTCATCTTTGTATCAGAAAAATATCACATATTCAATGAAATGAATAGGCAGTCTGACAATATGGCTTTAAATCAGAGTATTAGATACACTTATAATCAAAATCAAATGGCTAAGATCACTCTCGATGCCTTCTACCAAAGAATTTATCCAGTTTAAAATTTTACCAAATCTACTATATATTATATAGTACACAAGTTATTTATGTCTGAGCACCACATTTGTAGTAGTATTAATTGCACTTGTATGCATCACAAGCAAATCCAGAGGGTCAAGTTACCGACCACTTCTTAAAGACTGTAATAAAATATACAATATATATTTTTGCTGGCTTTTGGGACTGAATCCCGTGATGAGCCAAAAGATCTAGGCTTTTCTAAGCCTTTCACCAAACTTAAAAACATACCTGCTTCTGCTATTTTTCCTTGCAAGCTGCATCTTCCCTGTTTCCTTCTCTGGCATATTACATCCTTCCCGCAATAATATATAGATACGTGCTGGCTTTGGGACCTAATTCCCTGATGAGCTGTTTCCTTTTTCAAAAAATCATGTGGGCGTGTCACCATTTCTCCGAAAATCTTTTGCTCCGTAAATATTACCACACCTTTCCTCTTTTCATTTATCTCCTTTCTTTTTCTTAACTTCTCTCTTATATAACCGAAACCCATTTGAAATTCAAGACCAAGCAGCAGTTTTTTTATTCAACCTTTCTCTTATACCAACAGCCCGTATAGTTATGATTTGAGAGGGCATGGAATCAGGCTGGCTTGAGGGAGAGTCCAAAGCTGGTGAGGCTTGATGAAGCCGAAACTGATAAGATCGAGGCCGAAACGGAGCTGAGACGGACCGGATCAAGTCCAAGGCAGGTTTGGCTGTTCTTGGAGATGCCGAGCAGATCGGATCGAGACCGAGACAGATCGGGGCCGTGGAGGAGCAGATCGGGCTGGTGGAGGAGCAGATTGGGCTGGTGGAGGAGCAGATTGAGGGAGTCGAGATGGGTCTGACTGAGGCCGAAGAGAGCACATCAAAGCCGAGGAGAGCAGATCGATGCCGAGGAGAACAAGTCATTTCAGGCCGAGATGGCTTGAAGAAGCCGAGCTGGGCCGTAGAGTACCAGACCAAGGCCGAGGCGGGCTTGGCCGAGCCGAGATAGATTGGATCGAGTCCGAGGTGAGATTTTGGCTTTGTTTTGGAAATTCCGAACAGATCGGATTGAAGCCGAGGAGAGCTTGATTTTTTTAGGAATGCCGATCAGTTCGGATTGAAGCCGAGGAGAACTTGATGGAGCTGAGACAGATCGCTCCGAGATAGATTGAAGAGGGCCAGACCAGGCCGAAGTGAACCAGACGGAAACCGAACAGATCTCACTGAAGCAATGAAGAGGCCGAGGTGACCTTTGACCGCCCAATGGACGTGCCGAGCACGCAGGCTGAATTGAGCTTTGATCGGACAACATGTGCACCAGTATGTTTCCTTTCCTTTTCTCTGTGTTGAGCATGCCGAAATGAGTAGAAACATCATCTGTTGCTCTTGGTTGAATCTCTGTAATAAACTCACTTCATTCCTGAACTTTTGTTGATGAACTGAGACATCACAGTGCCGCAGCTTAAAATGCAGTCCCCACAGACGGCGCCAATTGTAGGTGGGATTTTTTCGGATAATATTGGAACCGCATCAAACCTCACATCACGATGAATCTCAGTCCGTTGAGGACTGTTGGATGATAAAATAGAGTCAGAATACATAACACATAATTTTAGGTGGTTCGACAACTTGCCTACGTCCACATCTAGATCCATAATATATCAAATATAGTTGTAAATATAGTAAAATACATAGTCCGAACACTCTAAGTAATACCCTTTTTTCCAAATTTTTGTCTCTCTGTCCACCTCCTTACGTTGCTTTTTCCCTTCCTTTTTATAGAATCCTTTTGTCCAAGAACATAGTAGAATCTCATAGAACATGTATATGATATTTTGTAGATATTTCTTGTTTTACCCAGCTGTATTTTACAGCTGCAATATGCTATAAAGTGAAGATCAAACCTGGAGGGAAAATAACTCGGAGGCAATTGCATTAGGACTAGGGGGTAAGGAAACAACGAGAACGTGTCCATCCGTAGTTCGGATCTAACCGAATAACCCAATCTGTTCGGACGTAACCTAACTAACCCAATCTGTTCGGACATAATCAAAAATAACCCAATCTGTTCGGATATAACCAAATGAGTCGTACAATCAATCAGATATGGAATTTTTGCTCGGTATTAGTTCATTGAATTTCTGTCCGACCAACCCGGAATTAGTTACAATTACTGTGGAGCCCAGCATTAATTGTCTTAAATATCTGGGCAGGGATTATTAAGTAGGCCACTTGAATTAATTCACAATTGGCAGACCTTGAATTGACTTCTACTTTAAACTCCATAAATGCATAAAATATCTGATTAAAGAGGTATTGAACACGTCTTATGCTCTGATCCTGAATTGACATTAATGGTAAAATGATAACAATAACTCAAAAGGGATGGCAGAACCCACGTGGGGAAGGGGTAAACTTAATCAGGAAACTTAAATATCCCTGGATTCTGACAGAAGTAGAAATCATTGGGAAGGGGGTTTTGGCAAATATCATGAAATATCTCAAGAAGGAAAGGGATATAAATAGAAGGTGTATCCAGAATTAAAAGGTACGTGCTCATATACTCTGAAAAATATAGTTCAACGGTTAAGTTTTCTTAATTACATTTTACTCAGTGAACTGACAAAAGCATCGGAGAGCATAAGGCCAACCCCCACTGGGTTGACCAAGGTTCTAACCATTAGCTCTTGCTACATTGCTGTTTCGTGTTGCAGGAGACAGGAACTCTGTTCGGACGAGCATCAAGAGCATTCGGATTCAATCTTCTGGAGACAGGAACTCTGTTCGGATGAGCATCAAGAGCATTCGGATTCAATCTTCTGGTCAGCTTTTCTCGTTTGGTATAAATTTAGTTCCTCCAATTGGCGCCGTCTGTGGGGAAAGGCTTTCTTTTAGATTGAAGTCTGAAGACTTGAAAGGTTCGCCTGAATGTCTGGAATACCATAAACCTCGCGACGTCCACCTTCTGTAGTGGTCGAGGATGCGAGTTCATCCAGAGTCTCTTCTGGAACTTCATACCGGCCCTCCCGGGGCTCGAGGGAGCCACGAGAGATTATTGATGGAGTTGTGGCAGGAGGAGTATCAGTGTTACCAACCCCACCACAACAGACAGCCCCACCATTACAAACAGCCCCACCATTACAAACAGCCCCACCATAACAAGCAACCCCACCACAATAAACAGCCCCACCACTACAACCAACTCCACCGCAGAAACAGGCTCCTTCGCGACATACCAATCCCAGCCAGGATTTAGCCAGTAGGGCAGATGAAGGAGCCACGTCAAGAAGGCTCCGTCTGGGCCAACAAAACAGGGACGCTTGGCGTAGTCTTGTTTATTCGACCAAATCATCTCAAACACAGGATAGCCAAGAAATCATTGCCGAGCTGCGTAAAGAAATTCTAACTCTCAAACAAGAGGCCCAGGGACGAAAAGACAAGGATCAAATCCCAACCAAACCAAGGCCAACTAAAAGAACGCATGCCTCGCAGCGTGAAAACAAAGACCGCCCTGCTCAGTCTCGCGATTCAAAGGATGAGGAATTCTCTGAAACCTCTAGCTCCCAGTCGGAGTCAAGATCGCCGACACCACCCAAGATTCCCAAGAAATCACTAAATAAAGGAGAACCCTCACGGTCTCGTCCTCCTCCTTATGGTGGAAAGAGCTCCCCGACAAGGAAACATCCGTCGAGAAGAACCGCTCGTCCCGGAAGGCAAAGTGCTGTTTGGAAGGCCCTAGACTTGATATCCTCCTCCCCTTTCTCAAGAGAGATAGAGAAAGCTAAAATGCCCGAGAGATTCCCGGTTCCACGTTTTGAAATTTACAACGGCCGGACGGACCCTGTTACTCATATTGGTCATTACCACCAGAGCATGGCTTTGTCTCGGAATAACGACCCACTCATGTGTCGACTTTTTCCATCCAGTTTAGGCGAGGTCGCGATGAGGTAGTTCAACCAGCTTAGTGCAAGAACAATCCATTCTTGGGATCAGTTGGCTGAGGCGTTTGTGGCGCGGTTTATTACAAATAGCCGGAAGAGGAAGGAAATGGGTACTCTCCTTACCATGAAGTTAGAGGACAACGAGACCCTGAAAGACTACTCCACCAGATTCTAGGAGACATATAATGATATCGAAACATGTGGAGAAGAAGTGGCCATTACCACTTTCAAGATGGGTTTACCTGCTAAGTCGGGCTTGCGTCAGTCTCTAGTCAAGCATCCCCCCAGGGACATAGCAAAGCTGATGTATAAGATAGACCAATTCGTCAAAATAGAGGAAGATGGGCGCGGGGCTCCACCAGTTCAGATTGCGGCTCAACCGAAGACAACTATAAATAAACCAACTGCTCGGACTGGGAACCCTACCAAGAACCTGCCTGCTCCAAAGAACTTTGTGGCTCCTACCTTCCGGGCTTTTGAAACTGTTTTTAAAGAACCCATCTACAAAGTCATGGCAAGGATCAAGAAGGAACCGTTTTTTGTTCGGCCCCCGAAGATGATCGGAAATCCAGCAACGAGGGATGCGAATCTCTATTGCTCCTATCACAGAGAGAAAGGTCATATGACCGAGAACTGTCATCTACTGAAGGTCCATCTGGAGAAGCTAGTATCGGAGGGACACCTTGATCAGTACATCAACACGGACTTATCCAGTAAGAAAGGATCAGGTCAGGAAGTTCAGCAACCACCTCTTTCGGGCATCCCATCGGCTGGAATCATCCATGTCATTCACGGCCCTGTATGTTCGGCGGTCTCTTCGGCCTCCTACAGGTCCAAAATGCAGAAGGCGTCCCACCTCAGAAAGTCTTTTTCTATACCAGACTCTGCACACTTCGTTCCAGTGTATTCAGTGAACAAGGGCAACCAGGAACAGGTGATCTCCTTCTCTGATAGTGACTTGAGGGACGTCCAATTGCCTCACAACGACCCGTTGGTAGTCACTCTGAGGATAGGGAACTATGATGTCCAGAGGGTTTTGATTGATCAAGGGAGTTTTGCGGAGATAATGTACCAAGATCTTTATGAGAAGCTCAGCTTGCAAGAAGCCGAACTGTCTAGTTTCACGACTCCCATATTCGGCTTTTCAGGAGAGCCTACTGTGCCATTGGGAAAAACCATGCTGCCTGTCCTAGCAGGACCGATCAACCTTCAGACAGAATTTATAGTAGTTAAAGCATCGTCTCCCTATAATGCCATAATGGGACGCGATTGGTTGCATCGTATGAAGGCCATCCCATCTACTCTCCATCAGAAGTTGAGGTTTCCTACTGCAGACGGGGTCATGGAGTTGAACGGAGATCAAGTCGCTGCAAAACAATGTGTCTTAGTTGCCACCAAGAAGAAAGTCGCAGAAGAAGTACGGGAACCAGGGGATTTATGACAATCACAGTCTCAGGAGCTAGAGGACGGAGAAGCCATAATGACTGAACAGCCAGAAAAGGTATTCTTCGATCCTTCCACTCCTGAAAGTTTCTTTTTGATTGGTTCGAAGTTGTCTCCCCTAGACAGACAAGAATTGCTGCAAACCCTGGTCGGTAACCGGGATGTTTTTGCCTGGTCGGTCTATGATGCTCCGGGTGTGTCTCCTAGCCTGGCGTGTCACTCACTAAATATCGAACCAGAACATAAGCCGGTAGTTCAGAAGCGGCGAAAATTAGCTCCAGAAAGGGCCACCATAGTTTTGGAAGAGGTGGAGCGCCTCTTGGCGTCTGGAGCAATCCGAGAAGTGCAATATCCGTCCTGGCTCTCGAATACAGTGGTGGTCAAAAAGAAGAATGGAAAATGGAGAGTCTGTATTGACTTTACTGATTTGAACAAAGCATGCCCGAAAGATCCTTTCCCGCTTCCTCGGATAGATCAGCTGGTTGATTCGGCCTCAAGGCATGCTCGTCTGAGTTTCCTAGATGCCTTCCAAGGCTATCATCAGATTCCAATGAACACTGCCGATCAGGAGAATACATCTTTTATCACACCCCGGGGAACGTACTGTTATCGAGTAATGCCGTTCGGTCTGAAGAATGCAGGAGCAACCTATCAGCGAATGGTCACTAAAATGTTCGGGCATATGATAGGGAGGACGGTTGAGGTCTATATAGACGATATGCTCATTAAAAGCCTTCAAGAAGAAGATCATCTTGTTGATTTGCGACAAGTTTTTGATATCCTAAGGAAGGACAACTTGCGCCTCAATGCATCTAAGTGTACGTTCGGTGTAGGTTCTAGCAAATTCCTGGGCCATGTGGTGAGCAAAAGAGGGATAGGAGCCAATCCGGATCAAATTGCGGCCCTTGTAAATTTGGCGGAACCTAGAAATATCAAGCAGGTGCAGCGCTTGACTGGGATGATTGCCGCTCTCGGGCGTTTTATTTCCAGGTCGGCTGATAAGTGCAGGCCATTCTTCCGGCTGCTAAGCAAAAGGAGTAGGTTTGTATGGGATGAAGAGTGTTCTGCCGCCTTTCAGGCGATCAAGGTCTACTTATCAACTCCACCCTGCCTTTCAATACCCAGCCCGGGCGAACCCTTATTTTTATATTTGGCAGTGTCCGACCATGCCGTGAGTGCCGTCTTGGTTCGGGAATTGGGGCAGGAACAAAAGCCAATCTTCTTTCGTCAGTAAAGCCATGGACGAGACCGAGTTGAGGTATCTACCTCTTGAAAAGGCAGCGTTGGCACTACTCCATGCGGCCAAAAAACTGCCTCACTATTTTCAGTCTAGCACGGTCACTGTATTAAGTGATCTTCCATTAAAAATGTTATTACAAAGGTCAGATTTCACTGGAAGGATCACTAGGTGGGGGGTGCACTTGGGATCACTGGGGGTAGAGTACAAACCTCAGACAGCAATCAAGGGGCAGGTTCTGGCAGAAAATCTGGCTGAGTTTCAATGTGATCCGAGCAACCCAACCTTGTTCATCTCAACCGAGACTCAGCTGAATTTGGAAGCAGGAAGGTGGGAGTTATTCGTAGACGAAGCATCGAATTCTAGGGGATTGGGGGCCGGAATTGTGTTGGTATCTCCAGAAGGTTTGGTTCTCGAGCAAGCTGTTCGGTTGAAGTTCTCGGCATCAAACAATGAGGCCGAGTATGAGGCAATGCTGATTGGTCTCAGGACAGCAAAAAAGCTCGGCGCCAACCACCTACAGGTATTTTGTGATTCCCAGTTAATGGCAAACCAAATCTCTGGGGAATATCAGGCAAAGGATGATAGGATGTCGGCCTACGTAACAGTTGCTCGGACGTTGTTATCCGAATTTGAATCAACTCAAGTTGCACAAATTGGGAGAGAGCATAACTCCCATGCTGATGTGTTGGCCAAATTGGCAACGGCATTGGAGACAGATGTGCAGAGGACAGTCTGTATAGAGACTCTAGATCAACCAAGCTTCCAGGATAAGGGGGGATCCGTGCTCTCCATCTCCAGTCGACCGAGCTGGATAGACCCAATACTGAACTATATCAAAGACAACAAATTGCCCGAGGACACGAAGGAAGCCAAGATGGTCAAACGAAAGGCTCTGAGATTTTGGGTCTTTAAAGAAGGAGTGCTATACAGACGATCTTTTACTGGGCCATATCTACTATGTGTACATCCGGACAAGGTAAAGGACTTCCTCTTTGAAATACACGAGGGGATTTGTGGAAGCCACACCGGAGGAAGGTCCTTGGCTCATAGAGCCATATCTCAAGGATATTGGTGGCCATATATGCAAGCCGATGCCCTGAAATACGTACAGGAGTGCGATAAGTGTCAAAGATTCGCTCCCATGATCCACCAACCGGCTAGAGAGCTAAATCCCTTGTCCAGCCCTTGGCCATTCGCCCAGAGGGGGCTAGATATAGTGGGACCTCTTCCTCAGGCTCCGGGAAATAAGAAATTCTTAATTGCAGCAACAGATTATTTTACTAAGTGGGTTGAGGCCGAGCCACTTTCCAACATCCGGGATGTGGATACGAAACGTTTTCTCTGGAAAAACATCATCACGCGTTTCGGCATACCTTGGACTGTCATTTCGGACAACGGCACACAGTTTGATAGTAGGCTCTTCAAAGGATTCTGTTCGGAACTCGGCATCAGAAACTTCTTTTCTTCTCCGGGATACCCTCAATCAAATGGGCAAGCTGAGGTCTCCAACAAAGTCATATTGAGTGGGATTAAGAGAAAATTGGAAGCAGCAAAAGGAAAATGGGTGGAGGAGCTCCCGAGCATATTATGGACCTACCGAACAACGGTGCGGAAATCCACCAATGAAACACCTTTCGCACTAGCCTTCGGAGTGGAAGCAGTAATTCCACTAGAGATCGGAATGCCAACTATCCAAACAACGGAATTTGACGTCCAAACTAATGAAGACAACCTACGCAAAGATCTGCACCTTGTGGAGGAGAAGCGAGACTCAGCCATGGTTCGTTTGGCTGCGTATCAACACCGGCTGAAAAGGGAACATAACAAAAATGTTAAGACAAGGATATTTCAAGTCGGCGATTTGGTTCTAAGGAAGGTCATGGCCAATACAAGAAATCCGAACGAAGGAAAGCTCGGACCAAATTGGGAGGGACCTTATAAGGTATTGTCTCAGGTAGGACATAGGGCTTATAGATTGGAAGACATGGAAGGGAAATCTGTTCCCAGGCCATGGAACACCTGTAACTTAAGGAAGTATTTCTTTTAACAAGTGTAAGGTAAAGATCAATATATGTTCGGACTATACTTGCATTAATTTGTGTTTGATGTTCAGGCAGGTCTATCAATTCTAAGGAGACGGATGGAAAAAGGAAATATTTTGTCCGAACAACACTACTACCTCAAGGGGGTGAGTAAAGAAAATCCTCTAAAACCTGAAAAACTACTACCTCAAGGGGGGTGAGTAAGGAAATATTTTGTCCGAACAACACTACTACCTCAAGGGGGGTGAGTAAAGAAAATCTTCTAAAACCTGAAAATATACTATTTCTGAGGATCCGAGTAAAGGGAAATCCTCGGAAGCAGAAGGATAACCAAGCTTGGGGCTAACTGAAGGGGAATCGGTAGAGCCGAGTAAAGTACACTAGAATGAAACGGCCAAACAGGAGATTTCATCCGAACTGTTGGCTTGTTAAGATGGAAGGAAGAATGCTTAAAAGGTTAGTACGAAATTACTATACTTTCTGTAATTGGCTTAGTCTGTGAGCCAAGCAAAACTTATTATATTTGATCGTTTATTTCCATTTAGTATTGATCTGTGACTAAAATAAACCACCCTAGGTCAGAACAGTCAACAATAGTTCCAATCCGACCCTTTCTTATAATAAAGGATCCAAGTATATTCAAACAGAACCATAATACTATGCATATATAGGATGCAGATTGCGCATCATCCATCTCCCGACCAAAACTCTCAATATTAACCGTCCGAACACGCTATTTTTGCTCGGATTGTGTAGTTTCCAGGTCCGTAATAAACTCGTCAGCTCTCTCCGACAAGGATCATTATTCGAATCGAATGTTGACAAGTTGGATATAATTTAATACTCATGCGGATTATTTTACCAAATCTAAGGTAATTAGACTGGAGCATGGCCAAGATATATAAAAACACAACTAATAAAAACAAAAGACTAATAGTTAAGATTAATAAAACATGACTGTTCGGATTAAAAGTATAAAAGGCACTAGGCCTTTAGTGAAAAAGAAAGAAAAATAATTACAAAATAAGTTCAAAAGTTAAACAAATTTAGCTAGAAGGAGCCGGAGGATCTTCGGCTGCTGCGAGGATTGAGCCAACTGGAGCCAAGGTGACTGGAGCTGAATCAACTGGAATAGGAGTGTCTTCAGCTCAGACGGGAGCAGAATCAGCTCGGACCATGATGAAAGGGGTCGAGGAACCAGCAGCCGGTAGAGGAACAGGAGCAGATTCGACCCCATCAATTATCTGGACCTCGTCTTCTTCCCCCTGATCTCCCTTTTCTTCCGCACCCTCGTCATCCGAAGCCTTCAGATCAGCGTTAGGGTAAGGCAGAGGCGTTCTCCCTTAAAAACAGGGCCGAGCTGGCCGGAACTTCAGCCTCTTTTAGAGCGGCTTTCCACCCGTCTCGGAAGCTCTTGTTGTATACCAGCTCTAGCTGCTCAGCCACTTCATCTAAAATTTTTTGTTCGCCCTCAGCCTTTCCTTCACGTAGTCCTCCTTCCCGGGCTTCACTGATCCGGGACTCCAGAAGGGTTAGTTGAAGCTTCAAGTCTTCAAGTTCAGCTTCCACTTTTACCCTTTGGTCGGATTCGCTCCTCGCCTTTTCCTCGGCATCCTTCATTTTGTTGATGGTGTCGTGAAGCTGCTTCTCCACCTTCCCAAAGTTCTCTGCGGCATCTCTCATCATGCTGGACAGGGCCTTCTCGTGCTCGGCTTCTTTGTCCTTTATGGTCCTGAGAAGGCCGGATATCCTTTCCTCCTTCTCGTTCGTCGCCAGGTGAAGTCCAGCTATTCTGGACTCCGCAGCGTGAACGCCTTGAGCGGCCTTCCAACAAAGAGTAAATAATAAATCAGTACAGAATTTAAAGGACAACGAGAAAGTAAAGATATACATTTAAAAACTTACCATCACCAGGCTACGGGAGATGTGCCTGAATATTCTCCCCGAGGACATGTTATCCCATACTTGGGAGTCCCCGGGGAGACAAGCAGCCCTGGTAATGGCCTGGGCAACCCGAGCAGAAAATTCCACGTCTGTGGTCTCAAAGACGGTGTGGGCAGTGGTTATGAGGTCCCTTGCCATAGCCATCTTCGGGGCCCAGACTTCAGGAGCTGCCGAGGAGTCCGGAAGATCAGCTCGTTCTGTTGCTGCCTTCAACTTTTTCAGCCGACGAACAAGTCCCTCGACCTGTTCGGATTCAGGTTCCTCCTCGATGAGAGGGAGTGCCGCCTGTTCGGGAGCCGTTGCCGAGCTCAACTTTGCTTGGGCGTTCGGTTGAGCAGGAGGGATGGCATCGTATATAATCCTCCTCGAACGCCTCGGAGGGGCCTCGGGCTTCTCCTTCTGCTTCTCCTTCTCCTTCTCTTTCCCCTTGGAGCTTGAAGCCCCCTTCTTTCTTTTCCCCAGGATCTCGAATACGTCCACGGGAGGAGCCATTTCGGATACTTCGCCGGTGGGAACGAACTCAGGAAGATCGTCGGTCTGGGCGGCAGAGGCGGGCTGGGCCACGTACAGAACTGTGGGCTCTATGGATGTCTCTTGGGACCGAGGAATCGTAGGACCTTCCAAGAAGTTCCCGACCAGAGGGGAGTAGCCAAGCAGTAAGGAAGCAGCCCTCGGGTTTCCGAACTAGTCCACGCAGATATTGGATCGCAGCGCTTTGTTTATATCCTTAAGATTTGCTGAAGTGGCCGGTACATTCAGTCGGGAAGCAACTGCAAAACAAAACCAACAACATCAGACATAAATACAACGCTTATATCTACATAAACAAAAACCTCGCCGACTATCATGTTATTCTATCAATATGAACCTATGGTTGTTCGGACACGACCCAAAGACCAGAAATTAAGCTAAATTGTAAGTCTCACCTGGACGGCTGAACCAGTTTCGGCAACGCGAAGAGCCCAAATACCAGTTCCCCGAGACAACGAGCCAGTCGTTGTCGAAGCCTTTGTTGGAACTCGGCATTGTGGTAACCAGTTTGGTGTTCACTTTCTTGGCTTTAAGGGAACAGGAAGTGTCCGAATCCGATTTCGGACAAACGTAGGAGTAGAGGTGTAGGATATCCCTAACGCCTAGGTTGGTTCCTAGCAACCGATTTAGGGCGACTACGCCCATGACTAGTCGAAATACGTTAACGGACATTTGGTCGGGGCAACCGTTAACTGTTTGGAGAAACTCGATGAGAAGGGGGTGAAGAGGAAACCTAACCCCTCCCTCCACTACGCTCATGACTGAGACGAGAATCTCGTCGTCATTCAAAACGGGAAGGTTCTTAACGCTAGCATACCTAAGCCTAACATTATCCGGCACTAGGTATTTTGCCCTAAATCTCCTCATACTCTCCTCGGAGTTAACTAAGTGGGCTAATCTATGCGCGGATGCCATTCCTATGAAATATAAGGTATGAAATTGAACAAAACACAAGAAATAAACGAAATTTAAGAAGGAGAGAGGGAAAAACTTACGGGGTGTTGGGTTTCTTGGCACTCTGGTTTAGGAGGGCTTCTGAGGGCGCAGAAGGGCGAAAGTTCAAAAGAAGAGAGGAAATGGAGTAGAAACGGAATCTTGAATTTGTGGAGCTATAAATCCCTCCTTGGTGAACCTGACCGTTTTTCCCCCCAAAAGTATAATAAAGCCTGTCGAAGACCCTTCGCTTCCCTCCTTTGGGAATCGAAACCGCCGTTTTTAAAAAAGAGAAAGAGAAGAGAAAGAAATGACGGTTCGTTGATTTAAGTATATATTTATTTATTTTATTTTCTTGTCTGGGGCGGGAGTTTTTGGGATGCGCGTCTAGCTCTGACCCTTCCGAAAAGACTGAAAGGACCAGAGCAGGGGGATAATTGGAGGGAAAATAACTCGGAGGCAATTGCATTAGGACTAGGGGGTAAGGAAACAACGAGAACGTGTCCATCCGTAGTTCGGATCTAACAGAATAACCCAATCTGTTCGGACGTAACCTAACTAACCCAATTTGTTTGGACGTAATCAAAAATAACCCAATCTGTTCGGATATAACCAAATGAGTCGTACAATCAATCAAATATGGAATTTTTGCTCGGTATTAGTTGATTGAATTTCTGTCCGACCAACCCAGAATTAGTTACAATTACTGTGGAGCCCAGCATTAATTGTCTTAAATATCTGGGCAGGGATTATTAAGTAGGCCACTTGAATTAATTCACAATTGACAGACCTTGAATTGACTTCTACTTTAAACTCCATAAATGCATAAAATATCTTATTAAAGAGGTATTGAACACGTCTTATGCTCTGATCCTGAACTGACATTAATGGTAAAATGATAACAATAACTCAAAAGGGATGGCAGAACCCACGTGGGGAAGGGGTAAACTTAATCAGGAAGCTTAAATATCCCTGGATTTTGACAGAAGTAGAAATCATTGGGAAGGGGGTTTTGGCAAATATCATGAAATATCTCAAGAAGGAAATGGATATAAATAGAAGTTGTATCTAGAATTAAAAGGTACGCGCTCATATACTCTGAAAAATATAGTTCAACGGTTAAGTTTTCTTAATTACATTTTACTCAGTGAACTGACAAAAGCATCGGAGAGCATAAGGCCAACCCCCACTGGGTTGACCAAGGTTCTAACCATTAGCTCTTGCTACATTGCTGTTTCGCGTTGCAGGAGACAGGAACTCTGTTCGGACGAGCATCAAGAGCATTCGGATTCAATCTTCTAGTCAGCTTTTCTCGTTTGGTATAAATTTAGTTCCTCCAAAACCTAATTATGCTTCCTCTTCTATTTGTAACCCTGTATGTGTCTTAATTAATTTTTTCCCACACAATCTCCATTACTTTCATTTTTAGCTTTCAAAATTTCAGATTTGTTTTTCTTCAATTCAAGCCCTTCAAGCTTATTGTTGCAGGTTTACTTTATTTTTGGTTGGGTTTGTTGCGGACCTTGTAGTGGTGGTGACTTTTAGAATTTTAGATTTTATTGAAAATTGTTTTCATGGGACAGGGATATGGGGAAGGAGGTGAAAATCTCTGGTGGTGGTGGAGGCCGGTCGAGGCGGTGATGAAGATGAAATGTTGTAACTGATTTTAAAGAGGGAAGAGAAAGAGGTTTTGACGGAGAAAAAAAGATTTCCGTTAGTTTTGCTGATGTAGATCTGACTTGGAATTAACATATCTTTTTAATTGATGTGGCAAAATTTAATTAGGCCACATAGTTTAAATTGCAGGAATTGTACCTAATTTAATTGCAGATGATATGCTCCCCTTTTTTGTATGTGACAGAGGTATTAGACGTCTTGAAAAAAAAAAAAATAGATAGCTTAATTATTTTAAATATTTGGTTAATTTTTCCAAATCCAATCCGAATCGAATCGAAGAAGTATATTGCTTATAAATACCACAATGGCTCTCTATACTCTATACTCAAAATACTCAAAACACAATTTGCTTAATTGCTTCCACTCCTTCTTTGCTTTTCTTTTCCATGGTTGTTAAAATCGGGATTCTGTTTTGAATCGTTGGAAGGGTTTCGTAAATCGAATCGTAGATTTGAATCATAAATCGTAAAATTCTACTTTCCATAAATAAAAAATATATAAATAATTATAATTTATAACATATGTTAAAGAATCATTGAAAAATAAATAATTTTTGACATAGAAACTTATAAAAAGTAATAAGTCATCAACTACTAAATACTAAATGACAAATTTCAAACTTTCAAATTCTAAGTTTTAATACCACATAACCACAAACACACATAATGTTCCAAATAATAACACTATACAAATAATAATGTTTCCCAACCATTTTCCACAATGGTAATTTTGTGACAAAAATAACACATTACTTATTGTTCACCGTGAATAACCAAGATCTAAAAATCAAAATCTTCATTGATTTGATGAATATTTTCCTCTAATGGGAGAGACCTTCACCATAAACAAGATTTTCATCCATGACGTAGCTTCCATTTAAATCATTTATGGGAAGATCATCAAAATCTCTTAATTCATTTTCAAGTTCACAATCACTAAGATTATGAATTTCTTTATCATTTTCAAGTCTCACTCTCTTTGTACTTCTGCTTCAGTAGTTGTATTCTTGTGGGAGATTTACCACTTTAGGGAATTAGGGTTTGTTTTGTTTTTTATTTTATTTAATGAGCTATTTCAGTATTTGGGCTACTAAAATACTAAAAATCAGCCCAACACAAGCCAAATTCTCATTGGAGGCCCAAAAAAGAAAAAGAAAAAAAAAAAAACCGAATAAACTTTGTATAGTAGAATGGTATAGAATCGGAAGAAAATCGGGATTCTACAGATTCTAAAATTCAAATCAGAATTCTATGAAGATTCTACCACCTCTAAGATTTAGTTAAGATTTGAATCTTTTTCATAATGTTGAATAGTAAAATCGTAAGTTTCTAAGATTCAAATCGAGATTTTAACAACAAAGATTATGCCTGACCAACCAAAATCCCTCAAAAGAAAAAGGGACTGTGAGATTGACCCCATGAAGAAGAAGAACAAGGCTCCCAATAGGCTCATCATGGACGAACCCATCAACAACGACAACAACTCTCTCGTCGTACTACACCCAGATACCATGGACACCCTCAACTTCTTTCATGGTGACACGGTCTTGATTAAAGAAAAGAAGAGGCGTGACACGGTTTGCGTTGTGGTCGGGGATGACACTAGTGACAACTCCAAGGTTTTGATGAATAATGTGGTGCGGTCCAATCTCAGAGTCAGGCTTGGTGATGTGGTTTCACTTCATCAATGTCCTGATGTTAAGTACGGCAACAAAGTTCATGTTCTTCCTCTTGATGATACCGTCGAAGGCCTTACTGGGAATCTCTTTGATGCTTATTTGAAGCCTTATTTCATGGACTCGTACAGGCCGGTGAGGAAAGGTGATCTTTTTCTTGTGAGAGGTGGAATGAGGAGTGTTGGGTTTAAGATTATGGAGACTGATCCTGGAGAGTATTGCGTGGTTGCACCGAACACTCAAGTTTACTGTGAAGGAGAGCCTGTGAAGAGAGAAGATGAGGAAAGATTGGATGATATTGGTGGTGTTAGGAAACAACTTGCACAGATTCGTGAGTTCGTTGAATTGCCTTTAAGGCATCCACAGCTTTTCAAGACTATTGGAGTGAAACCACAGAAGGGAATATTGCTATATGGTCCTCCTGGTACTGGCAAGACTTTGAT
>BKZX01018398.1:0-13373 GCA_014362285.1 Fagus crenata
ATTTTTCATCATTGTCTTTCTTCCTTCCACGATCTTGATAAGCCTTTACTACTAGCCCTTCACTAGAACTCTTAGTTGAATTCTTATGTTTCTGTTGGTAGTGATTCAACAGAACTCCTAAAACTTCTTCTAATTCCAAAGTTTCTTTACAGTAAAGTCGAATCGTCACCAGGTGTTTGTAGGAAGCTGGGATGGAGGTTAGGAGCATCATCGCCTTATCTTCATCCTCAAATTTTATATCAATTCGTAATATATTAGTAATGATTTGTTTAAAGGTATTGATGTGCTGCCTCAGATCCGTGCTCTCTATCATCTTAAGCCCATACAACTTTTGCTTTAGATGTAGTTTGTTCATGAGGGACTTGGACATATAGCTTTTCTCTAGATTCAACCAAATCCCCGCGGTTGAGTTCTCCTCCATGACATCATACATGATTTCATTTGCTAGTAATAGCCAAATTGTACTCACCACCTTCATGTCTTGTTCTTCCCATACATCGTCTATCATCTTCTCTAGTTTCTTTGTCTTCCCATACAAAGCCTTCACCAAACCTTGATGCACCAACAAATCCTTCACCCTTCTTTGCCATAACCCAAAGTTACTTAGAAGTATGTTAAGTAATTCCACATTACCCTTATCATTGTGGATGTATGCTTTTAAAACCGCTGTATACTTATTGAATCGAGTTCCTAGTAAGGCAGTTCCAAAGACCCCTTTTGAACTGTGGACTAGAAGGAAACTAAGTTTAAGACAACTGCATGTTTGGGGTTATCCAACGGAAGCTAGAGTTTATAATCCACATGAAAAGAAATTGGACTTAAGAACAATCAGTGGTTACCATATTGGTTACCCTGAAAAATCCAAAGGATTTAGGTTTTACTGTCCTAATCATAGTACGAGAATTATGGAAACCGGTAATGCCAGATTCATTGAAAATGGTGAAATTAGTGGGAGTGATAATCTACAAAATGTATATTTTCAAGAAGGTAGGGTGCAAGTTCCAATGCCTGTAACTTCAAACAAAATTGTTGTTTCTATAGTTGTTGAACAACCAAACAACATTGAACAACAAATTAATGAACCATCACTCCATAATAATATGGTCACCAATGAACAAATGGTAAAAGAACTACAAGGACTAGCATTAATAAGATCTCAAAGAAAAAGGAGGTCTACTATTTCAGATGAATATGTGGTATATCTACAAGAATCTGATATTAACATAGGATCAAGTAAGGATCCGTTTTTGTTTTCATAAGCCTTGGAAAGTGTTGAGTCTACTAAATGGATGAATGCCACAAAAGATGAATTGAAATCAATGGATCAAAATGAAGTTTGGGATCTCGTTGAATTGCTTGAAGGATACAAGAAAGTTGGTTGCAAATGGGTCTACAAGACCAAACGCGACTCTAAGGGCAATTTAAAGTTAGACTTGTGGCCAAAGGTTTCACTCAAAAAGGAGGCATTGATTACAAAGAGACCTTCTCCCTTGTATCTAGGAAGGACTCACTTAGAATCATTATGGCTTTGGTGGCTCATTATGGTTTGGAGTTACACCAAATAGATGTGAAAACTGCTTTCCTATGGGAGTTTAGAGGAAGAAGTCTATATGGATCAACCTGAAGGTTTCTCCATTGAAGGAAAAGAACACTTGACTTGCAAACTTAAGAAGTCAATATACGGACTTAAACAAGCTTCTCGACAACGGTACCTTAAGTTCAATGATACCATTTTATCTTTTAGATTTAAAGAAAACACTGTTGATCGGTGTATTTATTTGAAGGTTAGTGAGAGTAAGTTTCTATTTTTGATTTTGTATGTTGACGACATTTTGCTTACTAGTAGTGATCTTGGTATATTGCACGAAACCAAGAATTTTCTTTCTAAGAACTTTGAAATGAAAGATATGGATGAGGCAACTTATGTGATAGGAATTGAAATATTCCAAGATAGATCACGTGGAATATTAGGGTTGTCTCAGAAAGCATATATTGAAAGAGTTCTAGAAAGATTCAAAATTGAGAATTGTTCTGCTAGTGTTGCCCTTATTTAGAAAGGTGAGAAATTCAGCCTTATGCAATGCCCACAAAATGAATTGGAACAGAAACAAATGGAAGGAATTCCTTATGCTTCTGCAGTAGGAAGTTTAATGTATGCACAAACTTGCACCAGGCCAGACATCAGTTTTGTAGTTGATATATTAGGTAGATACCAAAGCAATCTAAGAATGGATCATTGGAAAGCTGCAAAGAAAGTTATGAGGTATTTGCAAGGCACAAAGGATTTTATGCTCACATTTAGGAGATCTAATAGTCTAGAGGTTACTGGCTACTCAGATTCAGATTCAGACTTTGCTAGATGCATTGATAGTAGAAAGTCCACTTTTAGTTATTTGTTCATGTTAGTTGCAGGAGCAATATCATGGAAAAGTATGAAGCAAACTATCATTGCTTCATCCACTATGGAAGCTGAATTTGTGGCATGCTCTGAGGCCACAGTTCATGGATTGTGGTTGCAAAATTTTATCTCAGGACTTGGGATTGTTGACTCTATTTTCAAGCCACTGAGAATTTATTGTGATAATTTTGTAGCTGTGTTTTTCTCTAAAAACGACAAGTATTCTAAGGGTGCAAAACACATGGAATTGAAATACCTTACTGTTAAGGAAGATGTTCAGAAACAACGAATGTCAATAGAACACATTAGCAAACAGCTTATGGTTGTGAATCCATTGACAAAGGGATTAGCTCTAAAGACATTTAAGGAACAAGTCAATCAAATGGGTCTTGAAAATAACACTTGATTATTGCTATTTTAATGAAATAAGGTACTTTATGTTATTTATGCTATTTGGCACTTGGAGATCTCAATAAATGTGTTTCTGATAATTCCTGTTTTATTTATGTATATACATGTATGATAACAAGAATAGTCTCTGTCAAAAATACATTATTGTTAGACCTTCTAAATTCACTTCTCATTTATAGACTATATTAAACAGGTTATTGGTGTCGTAGTACATGAAATGAACTATGTTGCATAATTAACATAGAACCGCCATGACTCGCATTAGTGGGTTATTTAATTATAGGATTAAGATGACCAAATTAAAGTAATATTAGATATGTATTATTGTGCGCCTAATGTTAAACTTATTAAACCTTGATGAAAGTGATCATATGGGCCAAGTGGGAGAATGTAAGATTAAATTAATCAATGACCCACATGTTAAGGCACATTTTATCGGTTAGAGGTTTAATAGTAGTATCTTACATATCTCTTAAAGTTAGCTTAATGTTATCTTTAACTTATTGGTCATTTATGAAGTGGTTTCCTAAGTAACTCTTACTTTGATGGTTAAGTGGAGATTAAAGTTTAAAAAATGAAACGGGTCCTCTCTCTACCTATAAAAGAGATGTTCAATACTCCCATCAGATAAGGTTAAGTTGAACATATACATAAAGAGGGTCAAAAGAGAGAAACCTTTTTTCTATTAAGATAGAGAAATCTTTTTTCTATTAAGAATGGATCAATGTAAGTATATTATGACTATTTAATTTTGCGAAGATTATGATAATTCTAAATCCTTTACTAATGTAGTTGTTAATTATCTAACAACATAGAAAGATAATTTTTACATTTTCCTCTCCTTTTGTCGAAGTACCACATGCACACAATCATAAATAAGCAAGTGTTGCAAAATGAAGTCCAGTGTTCCCCCTGATGCTTTTGTTTGTTTTATGTGTGCTTGATATTTATTTATCCTTTCTTCCCCTCTTTTTTTTTTCTTAAATAGACAATTATTTCGTCATTCCTATGTTAATTATTGTTTTATATAAAGGGTTCAAATTCAAATTTAGATGTTGTAGACACCCCATTTTATACCTACTAATATCTGGAATTCTCGGTCCCAATGACGATAATACCTCATTCTATCAAAAACAACTTTGTGTAGTAAGCCCAACAAGAGACCTTAAACAAGCTCAAGCCTAGTTGAAAGCCCAAAAGCCCACCCCTTAACAAACAGGCGTAGGTGTAGGCATACCTCGCATAGGCATACGCCTATGTTATACATGCTTACGCCTAAGTTTCCGGCCACACCAACCCCCCACTCCATTTTCTATATAAATAACCCCCATTTCACCATTTCAAGACACACAAAAATCCCCAGAAATCCTAGGGAAAATTCTAGAGAAGTATTTTGAGAAAATGTGATAGGAAAGGCTTCTTAAGAATTTGGCTATTTTCATAAGCATTTTGCATTGCTAACTGTTACAAGAAGATAAGTGTGAGCACCTGCGACCCTCGAGGCTTTTTGAAAGGCCCCGCTCATGCCTTTTGATGAATCGCATGACACCACTTGTGAAGTGGGGGATCGTGTTTGCCCGGTGTGATCTCATCCTACACAGGACCTCGGGAGTACGCCACTAGCCTCAAGGAATAGGGTAGAGAAGAAGGAGTTGCCACCATGTTTAGGTCTAGGAACCAACATTAAATCCATGCACAAAGGTACTAGCCTTGGAGTTTAAGTCCAGAGCTAAGGTATAGTTTTGGGAAGGTGTTAGGCACCCAAAACCACCCAACCTTTCAGTCGGCCTTCATTTGTATTACTCAGATTAACTTGACAATGACTTTTATTAATTAAACCCTTAACTATGCACGTAATATATATCAAAGCAAATAGAACACAATGGAGAAACATGGAACACAACATATGCAAGAATGAAAGCATGAAACATAGCATAGGAAAAGATATGCTAACAAGATAGGCATGAAATGGGGTTGCAACCCTAGAACCTTTTTCTCCTTAATCCCCTTATCGAGGGTTAAAGACTTTGAGTCTCTTAGAGAAACGAGGTTCCTCACAGGATTTATAAAGAATGAAAGAAAAGAAAGAATAAACAATTTATATGCTTCTAAAGTCCATTTTATCATCCTTACACGAAACCCAAGGGTTTCAGATGGATATTTGAGTGATGACTTATCATTGAATCAAAATATAAAGAGAGATAAATGCATGGACAATTTATGCGACCCTAAAGCCTCTTCTATCACCTTTGCACAAAACCCAAGGATTTCAAATGGGTGTTTGAACACAAGGCTTATCATCGGATTTCATGGTGTACATTAGAGAAAGATGCATGAACAATTATGTGTTCCTAAAGCCCATTTTATCATCCCTACACAAAAACCCAAGGGCTTTGGATGGATGGTTGAATAAGGGGCTCCTCATTGGACCTTACGAGAAGAAGATGATTTGAAAGTAAAAGAGTGATATTTATTTGCCCTTTGAGAAAGAGACTCGTTTTCTTGGTTAGAGAACCTAGGAAAATCGCCTAGTCCCCAAAAAGCCTCTTTGATCACTATGTCTCAAACTATTTGCCTATAGTTTTGCCTAGGGTTTTTTGGGAGATTTTTTTGTCTTATTAGAAATGGTGAAATGTGGGTGTTTATGTAGGAAATGAAGTGTGGGGGTGGTGTAGCTAGAATGGGGAAAACCTATGTCACGACCCAAACCCGTACTGCAGATTTAAGAGTATGACCGACATGTTAATATCAAGTCCAACTGAATATCAACACGAACCAAATCAAACCTGAAGACAATATTCCAAAATTCTTTGGTACAATAAATACACCTCAAAATGTTTATTTATTTTAATCAAACTTATATACATATCATGAAGATATTTATAACTTAAGAGTACACTAAATATCACATAAAACTAAAACATTTTCTAACCTCTTTACATATACACAACCCTGGAACCACTACAATAGGGTTTCTATATAACAAGCTAGGATTCTAAAAATGTAAATCCATACTAAAAAAAAAAAAAAAAGAGATCAAGTTGTAGACACCCCATTTTGTACCTACCAAAATCCAGAATCCCTGGTCCCAATGACGGTACTATCTTTTCTATCAAAAACAACTTTGAATAGTAGGCCCGAGAAGAATGTTTATAATAGGCCCAAAGCTCAAACCAAATCTTGAAAGTCCAAACCAAACCAAGCAAGCGTATTCTTCTTTCCATGAGGCGTACGCATCCTCCATGGATGCTTACGCCACCTCAACATGCTTCATTTAAGCTAGCATGATTCAAGGTGGCGTAGCCACTTCAAAGAGGCCTAAGCCACCCTTCAAAGTGGCGTACGCAAGGTTGAGACGTATCCCACAAATCACTCGAGTTTCATACGAGTCTCAATCAGCCATGTAGAGAGTTGACAAGGGTCAACTAGGGTTTTTGAATTCCTGCCACACCAACCCTCGTCCTCCATTTTCCTATATATATACCCCCATATCACCATTTTAAAACATTGGAAAGCTCTCAGAAAAATCCTAGTCGAAACTATAGGCAAATCGCTCTAGAATCAATTGGTTACATAAACCTCTTGAGAACTTGGCTATTTTCTTGAGTCCTAGAACCAAGAAGATGAGCCTCTTTCTCAAGAGGCTAAAAATACCATATCTCATTCTCAAATCTTCCTCTCATTTTCACAAACGAAGTTGTGATAGACAAATAACCGAGGGACCCGTTAAGAAAAGCTTCCTATGTCAAGGTTGGCATAAAGGTGAGAAATGGATCTTCTTTATAGTCCATTTTCTCCACCTTGACCTTTTTTTTTTTTTTTTTTTTTTTTTTTTTTTTTTTTTTTAATTTCAGTCAAATAATCATTAAAATGTTCATTTCCATTTCTGTCGATTCAAAAGTCCATTTCCCACATTTGAATATTTGTTATTGGGCAAGGTAGCATACGCCACCTTCATACAAGCGTATGCTTACTTGCCCAGAAAGTTGTTTCCTTTTATTTTCTTGTTTACATTCGCCTGATCGGACTTACAATGAGGCTTTTAAAGTTGAATTCTCAGGCTTTAGAAATCCTAGGGTTTCACATGGAGTTGATTAAGTAAACTCGAGGATTAAGTCGAGTGGTCTCATTTTAATTTCTTTATTATTTACTAGGCATTCATAAGATCCAATGATGAGTCTTCCATTCAAACACCTATCCAAGATCTTCGGATTTTGTGTGAGGGTGATAGAAAGGACTCTAGGATCGCATAAAAATTGCTCATACATTTGTCTCTTACTACCTAGGCCCCAGCCTTTATTCATACATCTATCTAAGACCCTCACGTCTCGTGTAAGGATGATAGAAAAGACTCTAGGATCATATCCAATGTTCATTTTCCTTTATTTATTTAAATACAATGATGAATCTCGCTTCTCATAAAGACGTCTAGTCTCCAAACCGCCAACGGGGAATCAATGAAAAAGGTTCTAGGATAATGGTTGTTTCATTTCCTGTTAATATTCATCTTGTGCATATATTGCTTTCTTTATGAACCATATTACATATCATCCCTTTATGTTATACTTCTATCTCACATTCTCAAGCATCTTTGTCATTTGTGTATTATCCCATGATATGCTCCCCATGTTACGTGTTTGCTCCATCTCACATGCTTATACCTCTCCATTACCTAATATTGCTCTATGTGCTAATCCTCATATTATATCTCTTGCTTGTGTGTTTACTTGCTTTGATATACACTGCTTTTGCATGATAAAGGGTTTACAAAATAAATGTCATTGTCAGCTAAAATCCAATAGTAATACAAATTAAGTCCAACCGTAAGGCTGGGTGATCTTGGGTGTCTAACACCTTCCCAAGAACGTACCTAAGAATCCGGACCTAGTCCACGACAAGTACTTTTGTGCATTGATGTCAATAATGGGTTCCTAAACCTAAAAACTAGGTTGTGGCTCCCTATTCTCCGCCCTAGTCTTTAAGTCTAGTAGGCATACTCTCGAGCCCACACGTTAGGATCGGCTTACATTGAGCAAACCCAATCCACCACCTCACAAGCGGTTCATTTACCTCCCATTCGAAAAGGGAGAGAAAACCGAGAGACCCCCCGAGGTGGGTCTCGAGAATAAAGGGATCCAAGGGGCGCTCACAGTGGCAAATGACTCGCTCGTGCTCACACAAGTACATTTTGATTCCCTTTTTACAACAAAAAGACCTCTACGGTCCATCCATGCCAAAATAATTTACAGCTCTTCCTATCACCTCTAATACTCTCGTTGCTTCCAAGAAAAGAACATGTGTATTGAAAATAGTTGAGAGAGACTTAAATCCTGATACACGGCATGAAAGAGACTAGTCAATGTCAGTTGAGTTACAAGGTTCAACTTTAAAGTTTAAGAAAACTAATAATGAGACTAAAAGTTAGGAAATCCTCAACGCTAGATATTTTAGGTTCCCCTATACCAAGAAGAAAAAAAAAAAAAGATTTGAGTCTGTGCATATATCTATATATTTTCATTTCCATATTTTATGTCAAAATTTTATATCATATATATTCTATCTCATATGTTACTAGCCATACTAGCTATGGTTTATACTTCACTATTTAAAAGATCTTATTTTGTAGATCAAATATCTAAAGCTAAATTAGAATAATACACAACTATATAAGCCTAATCAAAATCGTTGAAACACATTCAAAACATTGTGATAACCCTAGTGCGAGTTTGACAAATCTTACAATTCTTCAAAATGAATTTCTTTTTTTTTTTTTTTGGTAAATTGTGTGTATTGAACAAGATACATGTGATGGTGGATCTTCAATTATGTAACACCACAAATTTTGTGATGCGTTTAGCAAAATGTAATAAACATGATATAAAACTAATCCAAATGTTCCTTCTATTCCAAAATTAGAGAACAAATAATACACATTGTTTTTTCTACTTTCTGTTTTCCTATGCTTAAATCACTTCTCTTTAATTAACTTTACAAGGCCTGTGGATTGGGTTGTTGTGCGGAGTGCTAATGCAGACAATTGTGCTTTCCATCATTATATGGAGGACAAATTGGGACAACAAGGTAAGAAAGGGAAACACTTAGGTCTCGTCATAGGGACCGGTGTTGATTTTGATAAAATTTATGTGTTTTGTGGTAAGTGTTGTGTTCATATTGATAAATGTGTGTTTATTGTTATAAAAATAAAATGTGTGAATTCAGGTAGAATTAGTGATATTTGTGATAAGTTAACTTTACTACAAAATTACACATATTTTACAACACCTGATAGACATTTTATCAAAATACACATAAATATTACAATTTTTGATACATTAGACGGGATGGTCCTATTGCGGGACCTAAGAATTTCCTGGAAGTATATAAGTGAAGTGATATTAATGAATTAAAGTTGACGTTGATTTCCAATTAATTAAGATTGTTACATGCATTATCTCACAGTGACAAAATGCATATTTGGTGTCAATTTAAGGCCTATATGCTATAATAATCAAGTACTATATATATATATATATATATAGAGAGAGAGAGAGAGAGAGGTTGAAAAGGCATCAGAACGTCTGGATCAATGGTTTTTGAAGTCGCCAGAGGAATCTAATCAGAGTTAATTTTTGCATTGTACTTCTCATTTGAAACTACTTTGTAACCCCAGACAAGCATAGAATAAATACTACTTCTCACCAGAAACTATTTTGTGACCCCTTGCATAGGCTCACACATATTTAAGCATATATACAATTAGATACATGGTAAACATTCATACCTAAACTATAACCACCAATTTTGTTTTAAAATTTTGTCGAATTTTGAAAGAACAAGAAAAAAAAAATGCAAATTATTTGGTAGAATATCATTTGGTATCATTTGGTAGAATATGCAAATTATTCATTCTTGTCTCTTTGATTTTAGTAAAAAAATTAAAAATTAATTTGTTGATGCATTTACATATTTTCTTTACTTATAAATGTAATTTTTGTTATCATGATTTAATGAATTTAAGTGTTTATTGTTGGAAAATTTAGACCACAACTTAGATGATTTTAGGTCAAATTAACCAAATCAATTAATTAATCAATTATGGAGTTCAGATTCAGATTTGATCAATTGAGCACATAACCCATATTGCATTAAATCAAAGTACAAAAATAGAAATGCCACAATAATATAGTCATGAAGGGAAAATCCCTCTGGGGTTTATATTGAACAACCCTCAACAAAAACAATTCAGTAAGAAATCAAAGTTTTGCAAACAATATTAACCCTAATACTGATACTTCTAGTATAAACTTAATCACGTGAGCTCATGCAGCTTCAACCTCGTTGAACTCTTCAACACAAACTGACTCGTTCGTGACTCCAAGGACCGCCTTGAAACTTAAATAAAAAATTACCCATTGTAAATATTGCAACACTTTAGCTTCAATCACCAATCTCCAGATGTAGTGTGGTAAAGGAACATATTACTTGGTTACTGTCATCACCCCATTTTGACCCCTAAGATTTTTCAAAAATTGACACACAAAACGAGGTGGCCGAACTGGCTCAGATTTGTCGAAAATCTCCCAATCATGATGAAGCCTATTGGACCACAACCAAGTCTCAAGAAGATGCAGATTTTACCAGCTTTGACCGATGTTTGACCAGAGACATGATTGAGCTCTGTCAAAGATTGGTTGCCATTCCCCCCGTTGTTGGAAAGAGTATATGAAGACCTTCAAATTGGTACTTCACAGGCCAAAAAAAAAAATTTGAAATGGAGAAATTATGACCAAAACCGTGAAGATCGACCCAATACTTGGAGAATTGTTGCTAAGAGGTTTGGACAAAAGAGGACCTATTTGGAGCTAATCTTTGCGCACGGATTCTTCTCAATCCATTCCAAGGTTGTCCAAAATGCAACACCTTTCCTAAACTAGAAAATATTTCCTACAACTTGGTTGTCTCGGTTCACCGAAAGCATCTCTAGTTTGACTTGAATCTTCATCGGAAAAAGGTTTGTCGTTAAGAAAGTCACTCCAACTACCTCCGTTCCCAAGGTTTGTCTCTTCAAGCCGCTCTACCATCACCAACTCACCATAGCTCTCTATCTCATTAGAAATCATGGATCTCGGCACTGTGCTTGCGGCAAACCTTTGGGCAACAGCCCTATGGACCATTGAGTATAACTAAAACACATGGGGATTTGGAAAACAAGATGTGAACCCATAGACCATGCCCATTTTAGTCCGAAAAGGACTCAAGGAGTAGCCCCACGGCCCAGACCCATGAGGGTACTACTCTCCTCTGTTGTTGAGACTTTAGGAGTGTGGTTTGGAGGAGGGGAGTGAGTCCTAAGTCCTTGGTAACCACCAATCAGCTGACACTGAGTCTACTGGGAGACATGGTGGCTAACTTGTGGGAACCAAAGTCCATAGAGCATGCATGACACAACCCTTCATTAAAACCAACCAATTAAGCATTTAATGCCTCTGATCAACCATTTCAAAGGCAGAGGAAGCCTTGCCCCAAAATTAAGGAGAATCCATGCCTATTTCCATTTATGGAATGGTTTCAAACTCACCTTTAGAAAAAATGCCATTTATAGTTAAGTTTTGAAGTCTATTGGCTTAAGGGGAAATTAGAAGCCTGATTGCATCCTTAATCATCATCAACACAATTAGCTTAAGAACAAGAGAAAAACTTTCTCTAAGAAAAGTCTAATTTGTTCATCTCTAGAGCACTCTCTAGTAGAAGCCCAAAATAGGAGTTCTGAGGTTATCTTCAACCTTGAAACTCCAATCCTCACCCAAAAACACAACCCCACTTGAAAAGATTAAGATTCAAGCTTAACTCCCAGAAACTGTCTTGCAGCAGATATCTGGGCTCTCTTTTCTCTCAGAAAACCCCCGTAACAGATGTTTGGGCCTGAGTCCTAGAATGTCTTGCTAAGATCATGACACCCTTTCATCACTAAACTAGCTCTATAAAAGGCCCAAACTCTTCATCTCCTCACCTTTATGCATGTCTCATGGGATTGACTCTCTCAACAAGTCTATTATTATTAACTATTTCCTTTACAACAGATGTCAGCAGGAAAGTGAGAAATACATATTTTCCTAAGTTTTGATTAAAGTTGTTATGTTCCAAGTTTGATCCAGTCGTGGAATAATGAAAGGCCTTATTCAATCATTGTTCTTTGGGCTTTATGAATAATATTGTCTCATTAGGTCTTCTCGGTCACTATCTTTGTTTATTTGGGTTTTAATAGCTTCGGCCTTCAACTATGTACGGAAGCTACACCATTAGCCCTTAGGCCAACTTTTGGGCCCTTGGTTGAATTTTGGGTTCGACTTCCTCTTCATAAAGCTTAAGCTTACGTCATAATCGCCCTCGACGCGACACATGGCACTAACACAAAAACACCCTTCACAATATCTAACTAGGTACATATAGACATGTAGTTGAAGGTTCTGCGTTGTGACCTAATCACCAGTTTAGGCTAATGCACGAAGAGTCATAACTGATGAAAAGGGCTAGAAATAAGTCTGCTTATATGCATATTCATGTTCATAATAAGGCCAAGGGGAAATCAAATGCACTGTGATAAAATATGAAAAATATTATTTTAATTCCTAGAATTGTTATTTCAGCATCCTTCTCTTATGTTCAAAAGGATCCAATAGTAATTCAGGAAAGCATGCTAAAACCCCTATGAATTGGTCTGACAATTCTTTAGGTCTTTTTAGATCTATGGGGTTTATGGGTTTTAAACCTCTAATCAAAGGGATTTATCATTGTAATCATTTAGTGTTTGTAAGACAGGAGAACTACTCACATCCGAAGGAATAGTCCGGTGCTCATATGATTCTGGACAATCTCATTAGTAAAAAAATAAAAAATAAAATGAAATCATCCTTTAATCAACTTGTATATGCCACTAATTATATCAAACCTCTTCTATAAAATAAATAAATAAAAAAAAATTATTATTATTTCAAACCTCTGCATATTGTCATAATAACTTTTGAGATCTTAGCAATGCATCCTCAGGCATTGTTTGTCTATAGTTGTCTTCATGATGTTATAAACTGTTTATGTTTTGTCTATAGTTGTCTTCATGATGTTATAAACTGTTTATGTTTGAAAGAAAAGGTATCAATTGAAATGGCTTGTGCTGCTTGTTGGTGTTCATTAAGATTTATCTACCATTCTTCGTTCAGGTCAACAATGTTTACAATATCTACAATTTGTGAGATGCATACACGGGTAAATATAATGGATGTATATGCGGCTAACACGTTAACTCTTTTTCTCATAAGTATGTGTAAGTACTTGAGTTACTAAAAACAAAAATCTCAACTACCTCTAAGCGTCCTTTCCTAGTGTTATTAAAAGAGTGAGGAAGAAAAACCCCACAAGTGTCATTGTCATAAAAATACTCATAAAAGAATTTCGCATTTCGCACAAGGAAGACATCAAAAGTCTAGAATCAGAACTTTTCTTTTTTATAAAAAAATTATAACTGTTAAAATTATAAACAATAAAGTAGTACCATTGATGCATTGGT
>BKZX01018405.1:0-10669 GCA_014362285.1 Fagus crenata
TGCTTAATATATTTCTTCCAGAGTTTACGTTCTGTCAGTTTTAATGATTGACTTCTTATGATCACTTCTCCCAATTCATTTTGGTTTTAACATATAAGACGTATTCAACACTCCTTGGATTGGATATTTGGTGCATTTATGGAAGATAAAGCAACTGTCAGTTCAAAGCTAATTGTACAGAGTTTAATTCAGGCGGTGCACTTAATGATCTCTACCCCAGATATTTCGGGCATCGAATGAAGGGTTTTAATATTATTTTAGTCCATTTCTGGGCTGTCCAAGCAATATTTCAGCTGACTGATCCGAACAAATATATATTTCGGAATCAATCGAACATAAAGGATACGTGTGGATATGATGATTTGGTACAAGCCGAAAGCTATTAGTGAGATGATGACAGGAAGAGGATTAGATAAGATGAGAATAAGGTAATTTGTATAGGCGGAATCAATCTTATAGCTTATTTGAACTGAATAAGTATATAGTTCGGATACGACCGAACACGAAGGATATCTCGGCTATGACCGAACTACAAGTTGATAGGTCTCAGTTAAACCCTTAGCTTCTAGTTTTGGTTTGTTTACCTTTGAATTATTTCCCCTCCAATTACCCCCATGCCCTGACCCTTTCTGTCATTTCGAAAGTGTCAAGGCAAAATACACGTCCCATTGAAAATATTTATATTAGTTTTATTATTATTTTATTTTTATTCATTTTGAAGTGGCGTTTTCATTCCCAAGGAAAGGAATCAAAGGGTCCTTGACAGAATTTGGGGGGAAACCGTTTGGGCTTTCCAGAAGCGTTTATAACTCCCCAAGGTCCCTGATTTCGACTCCATTTCATCGCCTTCCCTCTTTTCAAACCTTCACTCTCTTGCGTCCTCTGAAGCTAAAAAGACCCAGAGCGTCAAGGATCCCCCTTTTTCCAGTAAGTCTTCCTCTTATCCTCTCTTAGATTTCTTCTTCTTCCCTTTATTTTTTGAATTAGTAGTTCATTCTTCATAGAAATGGCTGGAGCGCACAGATTGGCTAGGTTAGTTAACTCCGATGAGAGTATGGAGAGTTTTATGAGAAGATATCTAGTGCCGAACAATGTTAGGCTTAGGTATTATAGTATTAAGAATCTTCCTGTCTTAAACGGGGACGAAATACTCATCTCAGTCATGAGTATTGTAGAAGGAGGGGTTAGGTTCCTTCTCCATCCCCTTCTCATTGACTTCCTTCAAACAGTAAACGCTTGCCCTGACCAACTGTCCGTTAATGTGTTCCGAATAGTTATGGATGTAGTTGCCCTTAACCGTTTGTTGAAAACCAACCTAACAACCAAAGATATTTACGTATTTATTTGTATATCTGTCCGGGTCTAGAATCGGAGACTTCCTGCTCCCTCAAGGCCAGAAAAGTAAACATAAAACTGATCACCGCCTTGCCTAGTTCCAACAAAGGATTTGACAACGATTAGCTCATTGTTTCCGGCAATTGGTTCTCGGGCGAGTCACGTTGCCGGAACAGTTTCGGTCGTCCAGGTTAGATCTATGTTTTTGTCTTATTTATGGTTTTCGGGGAAAGTCCGAACAAAAATATATATTTATTTGTTCGACCAAGAAAATAATTTGCTTGGTATGAATTTAAGTGGATGAACACAATGATTTTTAAATCTAACATTTTGTGGTTTCTGCTTTGCAGTTTCCTCTCGACTGAACGTCTCTGCCTCTGCGGCTAATCTTGAAGATATAAAGAAAGTCCTTAATTCCTATATTTGCGTAGATCGATTTGGACAACCGAGGGTGGCTCCTTTATTGCTCGGATATCAGCTGCTAGTAGGAAATTTTTTGGAAGGTCCCACCGTACCGCAATCCTAGGAGACACCAGTAGAGCCTTCGGTCTTATACGTGGCTCAACCCTCCTCGTCTATCCCTCAAGTCGATCATCCCAACCTCATTCCTACCGGAGCGGTGTTGGAGATGGCTCCTTCGGTCGATGTTTTTGAACGAATCAGGAAGAAACAAAAGGGAGCTTCGAGCTCGAAAGCCAAGGGCAAGGCCAAGCAGGGAGTTCAGACCAGAAGATCAAAGAGGTCCATTTCTGAAGTCGTTGCGCCCGAACAAACCGATCAGGGCGAAGAATCGAGGTCGGCGCCTTTGACCGAACAGAGCGATCTTCCACAAATAGTAGAACATGTGGAGATCGAGCAAGCCAAGGAGCAGGCTCCTAAGCCTAAGAGAGCCAGGGTCGTGATTGAACAGACCGAAATTCCCAGTTCTTCATCTCAAGGCGAACCATGGGTGCCGGAGATTACGGTGCAAGGACAACCAGTCACCACCAACCACACCGTCTTCCAAACCTCTGACGTCGAGTTCTCGGCCATGGTAGCTCACACCCTGACCAGAGCAACTTGCCTCCCAGGAGATTATGAGGCATGGGAGGAGATGTCTTCGGGCAGGCTGTTCCGCCATATCTCTCGTGGATTGGTGATGGTAAGGTTTCTTAACTGAATTTTTAAGTTTTTGCCAAATATGTTATATTTATTTATCAATTTCATATTTATTATTATTTATTACTATGTCTTTTAAACTTCTCGCATTGACTAAATCGTTTGTATTTTGTTTTTAGGCTGTTCAGGGCGTTCAGGCCGCGGAGGCCAGGGCTTATAGCCTCCACTTAAAATAGAAAGAGATGGAGGCCGAGCATGATCGGGCCATGTCCGATATGCTTGTGAATACCGCAAAAAATTACGGAGACTTGGAGAAGAAGCATTTCGAAACCGTAAACCAGATGAAGGATCCCGAGGAGAGGGGGAGGACTGAATTCGAGCAAAGAAAGAAAGTGGAAGCCGACCTCGTCCAACTCCAAGAAAAAGTTAAGAATCTCGAAGCCGAATGTGTCCATTCAATAGGCGAGGCTCGGGAAGACAGCAAAAAAGAGGGCAAGCAGAAGGTCTTGGGCGAGGTCAAGGACCAAATTCAGGGGTCTACAACAGGAGTTTCCGAGATGGATGGAAGGCCGCTTTGAAGAAAGTCAAAACTCCTGTAGATTCGGACCTACTTCTAAGGGAGAATACCCCCTTGCCTTATCCCGATGCTGGCCTGAGAGAATCGGACAAGGAGGAGGACGAGGACGAAGAGGATGACGGAGACAAAGAGGATGAAGTTTTGGAAGTTGGGGTCATTGGTGCTAACCCAGTCCTTATTCTGGCTGATGCTCCTCCTGCTCCTGCTAGTTCGGCCCCTCCAGATGGTTCGGTTTCTGCTCCAACCGAGGATATTTCCGCTCTTGCCGATGTGGCTCCTTCTACTGAGACCTGATTTGATTTTATATATTTTGTTTTTTGTTTTTCTTTTGTTTTGTAATTATTTTAAAGGCCGAGTGCCTTTTGTATTTCTGATATGAATGTTTTGTGTTAATTAATAGTTTTTAACTTTAGTTTATCGTTCTTCGGTATACCTATTTCTATATTTCTTAAGTTTATTCCTTTGCAATTTTTAGATCAATTGCTTTGATTTCCTTTAGACGTTTCTATATTTCTTTCATTTTGTTCACGTTTTATTCGGATAATAGTTCAAACTGGAGAAAGGCGATAGATTTAGTTTTGGACTGTTAAATCCTATAACTTCTAAGCAAAGTGGCTTGTTCGGATCAAAGATTGTGATAAAAATTTTATATGTTAGTATGAATAATATGCAGGGCAGGTAATTTCTAAATTTGCCCAAAAAATGTAACGAACTTCTCTGAACATTTTGATTTTTCAACTCCTTTAATACTTTATTTTTTACTTTTCTACGTTTAGTATGGCAAAAAACCGGATCCATTCTAACTTAGCTTCCTCAACATAAATTATTTGAATTATAAATCAACACCAAATTAGAAAATGATAATTCGTTCAGTACTAACCTCAAAAATTATTTCCTCCATGTTTAAGCAACGGATTTGTTCGAACGAATTCCACCTTGTTCGGTCCCCTTGTTTTGATGAGTCTTTCAGGTTTTGACGTTTCTATTTCTGCTCACCCTTTCGGTCGTGGTTATTTTGCTCGATTTTTACTATTTTTCCTTAAGTTACCCCTCCAGAAGTAGTAATGCTTATTCAGTTTGATATATGGTTTGAAATTCCTTACTTTACTCACCCCCTAGAGGTAGTAATGTTATTCGGTTTTGATATACGGTTTGAAATTCCTTCCTTTACTCACCCCCCTAGAGGTAGTAATGTTATTCCAGTTTGATATACGGTTTGAAATTCCTTCCTTTACTCACCCTCTAGAGGTAGTAATGTTATTCGATTTTGATATACGGTTTGAAACTCCTTCCTTTACTCACCCCCTAGAGGAAGTAATGTTATTCCATTTGATATACGGTTTGAAATTCCTTCCTTTACTCACCCCCCTAGAGGCAGTAATGTTATTCGGTTTTGATATACGGTTTGAAATTCCTTCCTTTACTCACCCCCTAGAGGTAGTAATTTTATTCAGTTTGATATAGGGTTTGAAATTCCTTCCTTTAGTCACCCCCTAGAGGTAGTAATGTTATTCAGTTTTGATATACGGTCTGAAATTCCTTCCTTTACTCACCCCCTAGAGGTAGTAATGTTGTTCGGACCTGAAAATTCGAAGGTCAACACAATCGCCACAGTTTATACATTTTATTGGAATTTAAAGCTTTTCAAAAGAAGTACTTCCTTAAATTACAAGTGTTCCAGGGCCTGGGGATAGGTTTTCCTTCCAGATCTTCTAATCTATACGATCCTGCCCCTGCTGGCGATACTACCTTATAGGGTCCTTCCCAGTTCGGGCTGAGCTTCCCTTTGTTCAGCCTTCTTGTATTTGCCATAACCTTCCTCAGAACTAAGTCCCCAATTCGGAATACTCTATGGTTGATGTTTTTGTCATGCTCTCTCTTTATCCATTGCTGATAAGACACCAACCGAACTGTGGCTATGTCCCGCCTTTCTTCCAACAAATCTAGATCTTTCCGTAGATTATCCTCATTGGTTTGTACTGAGAAGTCTGTTGTTCGGGTGGTTGGGATGCCGACCTCCAAGGGAATGACTGCTTCCACTCCATAAGCCAGGGCGAAGGGTGTTTCTCCGGTGGATTTCCTAGCCGTGGTTCTGTGTGGCCACAATACGCTTAGAAGTTCTTCCACCCATTTTCCCTTAGCTTCTTCCAATTTTCTCTTTATCCCATTCAGTATGATTTTATTGGAAGCTTCAGCTTGCCCGTTGGATTGTGGGTAGCCAGGTGAGAAAAAAAAGTTTTTGATACTTAGGTCCGAACAGAATCCCTTGAAAAGTTTGCTTTCAAACTGTGTGCCGTTATCTGATATTGCAGCCCAAGGTATGCCGAAACGTGTAATAACGTTTTCCAAAAGAAGCGTTTAGTGTCAATGTCCCTGATATTGGATAGTGGCTCGGCCTCAATCCATTTGGTGAAATAGTCTGTTGTGGTTATCAGAAATTTCTTATTTCTGAGAGCCCGACGAAGTGGTCCTACTATATCCAATCCCCACTATGCAAAGGGCCACGGGCTAGATAAAAGATTTAATTCTCTTACTGGTTGGTGGATCATGGGAGCAAACCTCTGACATTTATCACATTCCTGTACATACTTCAAGGCGTCGGCCTGCATGTATGGCCACTAATATCCCTGAGATATCGCCCTATGAGCCAGCGATCTTCCCCCTTTATGACTTCCACAAATTCCCTCATGTGTTTCGAAGAGGAAGTTCTGTATCATCTCCGGACGTACACACAGCAGATATGGCCCAGTAAATGACCGTCTGTATAATAACCCCTCTTTGGAAACCCAGTATTTCGGAGCTTTACGTTTGATCATTTTGGCTTCTTTTCTATCTTCGGGTAGTTTATTGTCCATCAGATAGCTCAGAATAGGGTCCATCCAGCTCGGCTGGCTGCTGATGGAGCATACAGATATCCCCTAATTCTGGAAGCTTGGTCGGTCCAATGTTTCTATACAAACTGTCAGTTGTACGTCTGACTCTAACGCCGTGGCTAGTTTGGCCAATATATCTACGTGGAAGTTGTGTTCTCTTCTGATTTGGGCTACATGGACCGACTCAAATCTGGCTAGAAAAAGCCGAACAATAGTGAGATAGACTGACATTCTTTCGTCCCTGGCCTGATATTCCCCTGAAACTTGGTTAGCGACTAGTTGTGAGTCACAAAATACCTGGAGATGGCAAGCACCAAGTCTTTCTGCTGTTCTGAGACCGATGAGCAATTCTTCATACTCGGCTTCGTTGTTGGAAGCCGAGAATTTTAAACGAACCGCCTGCTCGAGGATCAATCCTTCAGGGGAATCTAACACAACTCCTGCTCCCGAACCTTTAGAGTTTGATGCTCTGTCGACCAATAACTCCCACTTCCCAGTAACCAAACTGAGTTGAGCTTCGGCTGGTATTGTCAGAGATGGATTATTCTGATCATATTGGAATTCAGCCAAAAATTCTGCCAAAACCTGCCCCTTGATCGCTGCCCGAGGTTTGTATTCTACACTAAGTGATCCTAGATACACCCCCCATTTAGTGATTCTTCCCGAAAAATCAGACCGTTGCAGTAGCATTTTGAGCGGAAGATCACTTAATACTGTGACTTTGTTGGACTGGAAATAGTGAGACAGTTTTTTGGCTGCCTGAAGTACTGCCAAAGCTGCCTTTTCAAGGGGCAGGTACCTCAGCTCAGTCTCGTCCATTGCCTTGTTGATGAAGAAGACCGGCTTCTATTCTTGCCCGAACTCTCGAACCAAAACGGCACTCACAGCATGGTCGGACACTACTAAATACAAAAACAGTTGTTCCCCTAGATTGGGAATTGAGAGGCATGGAGGAGTTGATAAGTATGCCTTGATTCCCTGAAAAGCAACCGAACACTCTTCATTCCATACAAATTTACTCATTTTGCCCAAAAGTCGGAAGAAAGGTTTGCATTTGTCAGCCGACCTTGAGATAAAGCGGTCGAGGGCGGCGACTATACCAGTCAAGCGTTGTACCTATTTAATGTTTCTGGGTTCCACTGAGTCTGCAAGGGCAGCAATCTGGTCCAGATTGGGCTCTATTCCTCTTCTGCTCACTATGTGACCCAAAAATTTGCCCGAACTCACACCAAAGGTACATTTGGACGCATTGAGGCATAGGCGACTTTCCCTTAAGATGTTGAATACTTGCAGTAGGTCGGCTACATAGTCTTTTTCTTGGAGACTTTTGACGATCATGTCATCTATATAGACCTCCACTGTCTTCCCTATCATGTGCCTGAACATTTTGGTGACCATTCTTTGGTAGGTTGCCCCCGCATTTTTCAAACCAAATGACATCATCTTGTAGCAATATGTCCCTCTTGGTGTGATAAAAGCGGTCTTGTCTTGATCGGCATCGTTCATTGGGATTTGATGGTAACCCTGAAATGCATCCAAGAAACTCAACTGAGCATGTCCCGAGGCCGAATCTACTAGTTGATCTATCCAGGGAAGTGGAAAAGGGTCTTTCGGGCAAGCTTTGTTCAGATCGGTGAAGTCAATACAAACCCTCCATTTTCCATTTTTCTTTTTTACCACCACCGTGTTTGAGAGCCATACTGGGTACTGTATTTCTCGGATTGCTCCAGATTCCAGAAGGCGTCCCACCTCCTCAAGAATTGTAGTGGCCCTCTCTGGGGCCAACTTCCGTCGTTTCTGTACTATCGGCCTGTGTTCGGACTCGATATTCAATGAATGACATGCAAGCTCGGGAGATACACCCGGTGCGTCGTAGACCAACCAAGCAAAGACGTCCTAATTGTTGATCAGGACTTGAAGTAATTGTTCCCTATCTACAGTAGACAATTTTGAACCGACCAAAAAGAAATGCTCAAGATTAGAAGGATCAAAGAATACCTTCTTAGGTTGTTCAGTCATTATAACTTCTCCATCTTCAGGTTCCTGGGACTGTGATTGTCACGAGCCTCTGGGCTTTTTTGCTTGTTTTATATCCTTCCGTTTGACCGCAATCAAAACACATTGTTTTGCTGTGACCTGATCTCCACTCAGCTCCATGACCCCGTCTTTTGTTGGGAATCTTAGCTTTTGATGAAGTGTAGAGGGGATGGCCCTCATTTTGTGTAACCAATCACGCCTCATTATGGCGTTATAGGGGGACGAAGTATTGACAATTATAAACTTTGTTTGAAGGTTGACTGGGCCAGCTAAAACAGGCAGGACAGCTTTCCCCAATGGTACGACAGGCTCTCCTGAAAAACCGAATATGGGGGACATGAAGCTGGATAGTTCGGCTTCGCCCATGCCTAGCTTCGTGTAAAGATCTTGATACATCACTTCTGCAAAGCTTCCCTGGTCTATGAGTATTCTTTCAACATCGTAGTTCCCTATCCTCTGGGTGACCACCAGTGGGTCATTGTGGAGCAGCTGGACGTCTTTCAAATCACTATCCAAAAAAGAGATCACTTGCTCCATGACCACTCTACTTATCGAACAGATTGGGGTAGGATGAATGGAATTAATTACGGAGAAGGATCTTCTGAGGTGAGTCACCTTCTGCATCTGGGATCTATAGGACCCGGTCGAGACTATGGAGCATAGTGGATCATGAATGACATGGATTATTCCAGCTGCTACCGTGTCCGAAGTGTTTGGCTGCCCAGCTGTTGTACTCGGTCCCTTCATTTTGCTAAGCTTAGTATCAATATACTGATTGAGATGCCCTTCTATCGCCAGATGTCCCAAATGGACTTTCAGCTTGTGACAATTTTCGGTTATATGACCCGTGTCCTTATGATAATTGCAGCAAAGTTTCGCATCTCTTGAGTCTGGGTTTCCGATCAGCTTTGGAGGCCAAGTGAAGAAAGGTTCCCTTTTGATCTTCTCTATGAGCTTGTAGATTGGTTCTTTAAAAACCGTCTTGAAGGCACGAAAAGAAGGGGCAGCAAAATCTTTTGGACCAGACAGGCTTTTCATTGCGGGACTGGACCGAGCAGAAGGCTTTGGTGTGAAAACTTTGGGCTAGGTATCTGTCTGTGCCTGTGTGGTTCCCTTGCCATCTTCTTCCAAACGAACAAACTGGTCTAACTTGTTCATTAGTTTCACCAAGCTTGATGGCTGATGCTTAACAAGAGAATGGCGCAAACCTGAGTCAACGGGCAAACCCAGTTTAAAAGCCTTGATCGCCACTTCTTCACTACGTCCATCGATATCGTTGTATGTCTCCCAATACCTGATAGAGTAGTTTTTGATGGTCTCTCTGTCTTGCAACTTCATGGTGAGGAGGGCATCCATTTCCTTGGCCTTCTTACTGTTTGTAACAAAACGGGCCATAAACGCCTCGGCCATTTGGTCCCATGAGTCGATCGTTCGTCTGCCGAGTTGGTTGAACCATCTCATTGCGACTTCTCCAAGACTTAATGGGAAAAGCAAACACATGAGGGGGTCATTAAGACGAGACACGGTCATAGTTTGCTGATAATGGCCTATATGAGCCACAGGGTCTGTTTGGCCGTTGTATGATTCGAAATGTGGAGCCGTGAACCTCTCGGGTAATCGGGCTTTCTCTATTTCTCTCGAGAAAAGAAAAGATGACACCAAATCAAGAGCTCTCCAGACTGCATTTTGTTCTCCTGGACGAGGAGTTTTTCTTGATGAATGCTTTTTCGCTTGAGGGTTCTTTTTGCCATAGAGAGGTGGTTGGGAACGTGAAGACTCTCCTAGGCTCCTCGGTTTTCTGTGAATCGTTTGAGGTGTCAATGATCTTGACTCTGACTAGGAGCCAGAGGTGTCGGGGAACTCCTCATAATTGGAATATTCGGGGTTTTCGCGTTTCGAGGCGTTCACCTTATTCCTCGGCTTTTCTTTTATTGGGGTTCAGCCCCTTGCTTCTCGTTTCAAGTCACTAACTTCTTAGCGTAGATTCGCAATAACCCTCTGACTATCTTCAGTTCGGGACGCTGTGGATGTGTATTTTAAACCGCGGTGGACATTCTGTCTGCCGGGATTGTGCGAGCCCTTCGAGGTTGCCTCCTGGTCTCTTCTCTTGACCGACACTTCGTTAGGGTCAGGGTGTTGTGGTGGGGCCCTTGCCGAAGCTCCTTTGGAAGCTTTATGTGGTGTTTCGGTGGGCCACAAAGGCTCATACAAAGTCTTTGAGGATCCCTCTTGAGCAGGACTTCTTGATTCCCGTCCCACAAAACGGGGTTTTTCAAACATCTTTAATAGACCTCATAAAACTTCAGGTTTCTGTCTTTAAAGAAAGTTTTTTCCCACAGACGGCGCCAATTGTCGAAACATAAAATGTAACAGTTGGAAAAACTGACTCGAAGACAAAAGGATAGTTCTTGATAGGTTTGTCCGAACAGAATCCTTGGGTCTTGCAGTAAGAGAAAGTTTACAAAACAATAGTATCGTTAGAACCTTGGTCAACCAGTGGGGTTGGCCTTTGATTCTCCGATGCCTTAGTCAGTTTTAGACCAAATAGAATGATCGAGAGCTTAAGTAAACAGAGCTAAGTGAAATTTGGTGGATCAAAGTGGACGTACCTTTTAACTGTTGGGTCTCCTTCTATTTATATATGCCCTCAATTGGTGATATTTTGAGATATTTACTTACCCCTCTTTCCAATTATTCAATTTCGTCAGTCATCAGAGATATTTAGGTTGCTTGCTTAATATATTTCCTC
>BKZX01018414.1:0-15838 GCA_014362285.1 Fagus crenata
ATAAGTGCACCCACATGGAAGCACAATAAAAAAAATATTGAAGATGGTATACAGGTTGCATATACAAGACAAAAGTGGGTGCACTCTGCGCACCCATGTGCAATTACAAGCACTTATCCAAAAATATGGGTTTAATTGTAAAAAATAAAATAAAAATGCCATGTGGGTGCCATGTCAAATCCTAACTGGTATGTCATGTTAGATCCTAATTGTAAAAAAAAATAAAAAAATGCCACCTTAATGAAAAGTTGGTAACGTCATCAATCTGTTGCCACGTGTACAGAAAGTTAACAGAGACTAACGGAATCACCAGTAATGCATGATTTTGAAACGTTAAGGATCATTTTTGCCCGTTGTAAACGTTAGGGACCAAGCTTGCAACTTAGGTAAACGTTAGAAATCAACAATGTATTTAATCCTAAATCAATAATAAAAAGTTAGTTTAAAATCTATATCTATACTATATTGTAAAACCGAAACTTTTTTAACTTTTTGTTGACTTCTTAAAACTTTGACACATCAGCTTTTGAGTCTTCACAATTTTACACCTCAACATTATTTTTTTACGTTTATTTTGCTTAATGGATCACCCGATACTCTCTCAACCTCGTCCCAAACGCAGAAAAACTTGCTCCTTCGAACCCAGAGACAGAAAACTGCTCCATGAATTGCTCACACTTCAAGTCTGGATACTTTCTCTCTATTCTTTCTTACCCAAACGCAAAAAACTTTGCTCCTTCAAACCCATACGCTAAAACCTTGCTCCATCCACTGCTCACACTTCAAGTCTTCATACTTTCTCTCTATTCTATCTACAATAAGATTATTGTCTTGAATCTATAGTTATTTTGGCTTTTTAGGCTTTTTCACTCAATATTCCCATAACCCTCAAAGGTGTTCGATAAAATGCCTGAGCCAAACTGAAAAATGGGGTTAGACTAAATATTATATTCCAATCTGTTTTATTTTATTTTATTTTATTTTTTTACATAAAATAAAAGTTCAAATGATGAAAGATGAATATCTGTTTTGAGTCTAAATTATATTGGATTTAGAGAAAACTATGGCCATAGGTACATGATCTATTTAGCTCACCTTGCTCCTCGGATGAGTTGAGTTTTGAATTTATTTTTCTTCTTGGTCTTGAATGAAAATTTGGCATTTGTCTTTGTCAGAGAAATTTTAGAAATTTCAAGAAATATGAAACATTTGTTATGTCTTAGTAATATGTTATAGGACGGGGCTACTTCCTTTTCTATTGCGAGTGCATCTAATTCAAGTCATTAGTATTTTAATTGTTTCATGCTAAATGCTAAGACAGCCCTGCTTCCCTCCTGTTTGATAAGACATCAATTGCAATTCTAGAAATTCTTCCTCACTTGTTGCACTAATTGTCAATGATCGAAGGTGGCTCATTTTCTTTAGCGTTGTGCACAAAGCTATCCCACATTCTCTTTTCAATTTAGAGATTTCCAACTTCCTCAATTGTCCCAAACTTCCCAATTCTGTAATAAGGGCAGCATTGTTCGCTTCAATATTAAAAAGCTTCTGTAAGGATTGTAAACACCCAATGCCACTATGTATCTTTACTGCTTGTCCAGAATTAATATTGAATTCATATTGAGTTTCAAATCCAAAGTCTCTAGGTTTTTTAGTTTACCTATGGACTTCGGAAGTTTCTCTACTTTCGTATCTCTTAGGCTTAAATATTTTAGATGGAATAGGTTACCCACTTCTTCAAGAATGTAATCAATAGGAGCACCTTCAAAATCCATTGTTTTCATGAGCTTGAAATTTGCAAAACAAGTAGTAAGAAAAGATTCAGGCACTTCATCTACCCCCAAAATGAGAACTAGTAATACTTTCCAAATGAGGATTTACAGTATTCTGAATGGAGAGGTGCCGACGAATTCCATCAAAAATTGAGTTATTATTTATTGAAACATGACAGAAACTCAACTCCTCTGACCTAGAAAGAATGACCTCACGCATCATATCATGAACTCGACAACTTCTAGTTTTGCCAATAGAATCAACACTGGCCACTTGAACCAAGCTTCTATGAATGAGTTGGTTCAAGTAGTCTTGTGCAGCGTCTTCCAATTTTAGTCCTTGCTTTTGTCCTACAAAACCCTTAGCTATCCAAAGTCGAATTAGTCTTGCAAAATTAATGAAGTAATCCTCAGGAAACATGTTGAAATATAAGAAACAAGCTTTGAGATTGTGAGGTAGATCAAAATAGCTAAGAGATAGAATTTTGGTGACATCTAAGAGATGAGGATTAGTTTCTAGCTCTGAACTAAGGCTAGCAAGAAATTTGCCCCACTCATAAGCATTCTTTTCTTTGGTTGACAAAAGACCACCTATAGTCACAATTGCTAAAGGCAACCCATCGCATCTCTTAATTATGCCATTTGAAAATTCAACCAACTCAAGGGGACAATGCCCCCCTTCACGTTGGAACACCTTCTTGTTGAAAAGCTCTCGAGCTTTTCCTAATGATAGAGGTTGCAAGTAGTACACATGATAAAATTGAGATTCTTTGTTAGAGAGAGCAACATACCTAACCTAAGAAACTGTACCTAAGTTTTACCCTAAAAAATAATTTGTGATACCATAGAAAATTGCAACTTGTGACATGCCATATAAACATATAGGAATCCAATTTCAATAGCTTCTGTAATTGTTCATTTGATTGGTAATGTTTAATATTTTTCTCAAGGTGGCAATAGACAAAATATGGATGAAAATGTGGAGCAAAAGCCTCCAATGATCAACCTAAAGGAGATAAACCGGAAGATAAAGATAGCAGAATTTAGTTTGGATGATTTATAGAACTCTCATTTACTTGTGTCACCAACATCACAAGCAAGCTCAGGCAAACAAGTGCAAGGTGGAAGAACTGTCTTTGTTCACCCACAACACATGTGGGATCCTTCTAGTGTCGACACCACCGGAATCCTGGCATGCACTGTGGAGCTTCTGTTGGTTCCCACCTCTCTGCATTGGCAGCTACATCAGGGCCCATCAGTGACTCACTCCAAGCTCAGTAGCTCTTTGTTTAACATTTATAATCTATAAACTAAAAGCTGAAGCTGAGAGAAAATTTTTAGGCTTCCCCAAATATCGTCACGTCATATTTACTGCTCCTACACACTTCCACCTGTCCCTTGTCTCTATTTAATTCTCTCACACTTTTATTCAAAAAAAACAATTCTCTCTCATGGCTATTATTCTACCTCACCTCTTCATCTACCTCTCTCTTCCTCTCACCTCTTGAACTCCCTGACCTCTTCATCTCCTCAATTAATTACCTCACCTTTTCATCTACCTCTCTCTCCCTCTCATCTCTTGAACTCCTAACCTCCTCATCTCCCCAATTAATTGCACCCCCAATTTCCTATTTAAATCCTGTGGTGGGATTTTTTTTAGTCTCCCTGTGCTTTCTATGGTTCTATTGTTGTTTGACTCTCAAAGGTGCGTTCTTTCTCCTTTAGTTTCTTTGTTTATTTTTTGTTGTTGTATTCACCTAGGAGCTTTAAGTTGTATGTCATTGTGAATAAAATTGTATAGGGTTATAGTTATGTTTGTAGTTCAGTCTGAAAACATTACATGTCATTAGAAGTTTTCCGTGCATCACGCGGGTTTGCAACTAGTAGGGATAAAACAAAAGCAGTGGCATAGTGGTTTTATATTCATAATTCTCTTATTTTTACTATGAGAATGTATTCATATTACTGTTAATGTTGATTTGTATCTTGTAAGAAAATCACATTGTGCCTTAATACTATTATAATGCTATATATATTCTTTGACACACTGCCATCTATTAGCATTTTACACTTTCATGGCCAAGAGATTAAAGGAAAACAAAATTTGATCACTTGGTACATACTTATGAACCTATTCATTAACAAGTTTTGAGAAAGAAATAGGGAACGTATAATCAATCACCCTCTAGGACTAGGAATTGCAATGTAAAGTTAGGATTTCCTACCAAAAACCAGGTTGTAAGATATGGAAGTCCTTTGGAGGAAGACACTCATATCTTTAACTGAATACATAGTGTTTAATACTAATTGAACCTGTGTTGGGCTTATTGATTAGAAGTGGACTAACATTTTTACCATTATGTATGGCAAAACATTTCCTAGTTTTTTTTTTTTTTTTTTTTTTTTTTTGGAAATATTGATGAGTTAAATTTATTGAAACAAGAACCAAAATACAATAGGTTGGAAATTAATCAGCAAAAGATTCATCAAACTAACAACATCTCTACCAAAGATCAAAACAGAACCAGCAGCAAACGAGGCAGCAACAGTACAACAACAAAGAAAAATACACAAAACAATAATGACAGCCACACATCAGATACAACATCTTTGTTTTAAAGATAGTTCAGAGCACTCACACTCCCAAATCAGAACAAAGAAGACTGTTCATAACAGTTTTCTAATTTAATTTATTCTTTTGATGAATAAAGAAAACATAAACTTAGAGTTTACTCTTTCACAAATTATAAGCAAATGTCATAAAATAGAATTTTGGGCTACATCAAAGCCATTACATGTGAGCATTCCCATGAAATACTTGACATACTTAAATCACTTTGAAAAAGACAACAAATACAATTTAACTAAAACATCACTTTTTTGCATAGCATGAGTTCAAGAGGTTCATATGATATAGAAAAGATAACACCATTACAACAATACATTGACAGAGGTAGCAATCCAGGGGAGAATCAACCACTGATGGTTTGGTAGATTGAGAAAAAAGCAGTATCTTGTCTGATCTGACACTAGAAAATCCTTGAGACATTGGGCATTTGAAGCCTAACAATTATAACAATAGCAATATAAATAAAAAATGAAAATGGTATAAACAATGCATATAATTAAAGGGTATATAATATTTAAATGGGAGAATGCAGGCTTACAAATTGTGATTCGTAGCAAGTAAAACTTCTGCACTCAAATTAACCTATTTCAATGAACAAATTGGTAGTGTTAATAATAATGTTAATAAAAGATCTGTTTGTAAATTATAAATTTTACGCTGCTATTACAACAATAATAAGTTAGATTCGACCATAATGTTACAAATGGAAAATTCATCTTAGAACAAATGACACTTTGATTCACTAAAAATACCCCCATAATGGTTGTTGTCCAATGATTGCTACTTTCTACTCACTATTATATCAATAGAATTCTTGATTAGTTTCAAGCTAATTGTTACAATAGAAGCAATGGTATCAGAAAGAGGAAAAAATACGGAAGATTGAAAGATTACAGTAACCATTTGGGTTGTTTTCTTTTATCTAAACTTTTCATTATTTTGTAGCAAAAGTATGAAACCTTTGGTAGAACTGTAAATGTAATAGTCTAATGGCTTAGTGGGTATGGCATACCTATAATTTTCTGAAAGCAGTGAGGGCACTTTGGTTCTTTATGAATTAACTTTGCGAACGCTTCAACACTTTTGGATGACCAAGTATGTACCCTTTGTAGTTTTCCCCTTTGGTCCTATACTAGAATTCAACAGAGGGAATATGCTTGACTTTCCAAAAATCTGAGCGGTTGCAAACTAAGCACGAATTCCCTCGGCATATCATAAAATTGCAGACGTTTTGGGCTTTTCAGATGATGGATGCTAGAGGGCACCTCCTTTAGCAGTGGGCAAGGTCCAATTGTATGCCTTTCAAGAAGAGGCAAGGAACCTTCGTCTATTATCAACCTTTTCAATCCTCTCAAATTTCAAAGCCCTAGAAGCTTGAGTTTCTGGAAGCCTCCTCCTTCAATATGTAATTGCTCACCTTCGTATCCATTGGAGAGCGAAAGATGCATCAAATTAGGCAGAGCTTGAAGGAACTTAAATGGATCATCCATTAATCTTGACCAGATTAAATCAATTCTAACTATACTCTTGAGTTGGGGAATCCATTCCGGCAACTTTTCCAGTCGCCCACGTAGGGAAAGAGTTTGAAGGAGGGGCGGAGGAGAAGACATCAATTGCAATTCAAGAAATTCTTCCTCACTTGTTGCACTAATTGTCAACGATCAAAGGTGGCTCATTTTCTTTAGCGTTGTGCACAAAACTATCCCACATTCTCTTTTCAATTTAGAGATATCCAATTTCCTCAATTGTCCCAAACTTCCCAATTCTGTAATAAGGGCAGTGTTGTTGGCTTCAATCTTAAAAAGCTTCTCTAAGGATTGTAAACACCTAATGCCACTGTGTATCTTTACCCCTCGTCGGAAATTAATATTGTATTTAATATCGTTGTTTTCAAAGTAGGCTGCAAGATATCGTAGCTTACTTAGCCCACTAATCTCCATTGGTAACTCAGACATGCGAGAACGTTTCAAATCCAAAGTCTCAAGGTTTTTTAGTTTACCTATGGACTTCGGAAGTTTCTCTACTTTCGTATCTCTCAGGCTTAAATATTTTAGATGGAATAGGTTACCCACTTCTTCAAGAATGTAATCAATAGGAGCACCTTCAAAATCCATTGTTTTCATGAGCTTGAAATTTGCAAAACAAGTAGTAAGAAAAGAATCACGCACTTCATCTACCCCCAAAATGAGAATCGAACGAGTCTGGGAACTAGTAATACTTTCCAAATGAGGATTTACATTATTCTGAATGGAGAGGCGCCGACTAATTCCATCAAAAATTGAGTTATTATTTATTGAAACATGACAGAAGCTCAACTCCTTTGATCGAGAAAGAATGACCTCACGCATCATATCATGAACTCGACAACTTCTAGTTTTGCCAACAAAATCAACCCTTGCCACTTGAACCAAGCTTCTGTGAATGAGTTGGCTCAAGTAGTCTTGCACAACCTCCTCCAATGTTATCCCTTGCTCTTCTTTTACAAAGCCCTCTGCAATCCAAAGTCGAATTAGTCTTGCACAACTAACAAAGTAATCCTCTGGAAACATGCCAAAATATAAGAAACAAGCTTTGAGATAGTAAGGTAGATCTTGATAACTGAACGATAGAATTTTGGTGATATCTGTGAGATTAGGATTACTTTTTAGCTTTGAACTGAGACTGTTATGCAATTTACGCCATCCATAGTGAACCTTGTCTTTGGTTGACAAAAGAACACCTATAGCCACAATTGCTAGTGGCAACCCTCTGCATCTCTCAACAATGTCACATGACAACTCAACAAAATCAGGAGGGCATTGCCCCCCTTCTCGTTGGAACACCTTCTTGTAGAATAACTCCAAGGCTTTTTCAAAAGGAAGAAATGGCAGTCTGTACATATAATTAGAGGGAGCAACATCCTCGTTTCGGGATGTGATTAATATTCTATTGCCTTTTTCATTATTAGGTAATGCAAGTTGTATGTGTTCCCAAAACCCTTTTTTCCATAAATCATCAAAAACTGTTACATACCTATGCTTATGTAAATATGGCCTCAATTGCTCCATTAGCTATGTCTCTTTCATTGTGTCAATATCCCCAGGAACTGACTCCTTCCTTACCTTGTAGAACTGTTTTATCATGTCCCTTAATAGCTCCTCTGTCTTATATGATTGAGACACTGTGATCCAAGCACGAGAATCAAAGTGTGTTGCCACCTTGTCATTTTCGTACACTTTGTTGACAAGAGTGGTCTTGCCAAGGCCACCAATGTCGACCACCGAAATTGCCATGCGATTAGAGGGTCCTTCTACCAACCAGTTTATCAATTTGTCTCTAGGAGAATCAGTCCCCACAACATTAGCTTCCTCAATGAAAAGGGCAGCCACTCGAGGGTCATGCCATGTATCATTTCTAGCACCACTGCTCAGTCCCCCTTGCTCTGTAAGGTTGAAGCATACAGCCAGCTGACTCTTTTCCTTGAGATTATTGCTCATATCTTGAATCTTAGAGGCTATCACATGCCTTGCTTTCAGTTTTATGGTATTTTGAAAAATCTTCTGAATGAAATGGAGGCTACGCCTTCGCCCATAAGAACCTATGGATAAACATACGTATTCGTCCACAAGATCTTCTATGTGAAAATCTTCTTCCCTTACTTGTTTCACCCATGCTTTCTCAACATTGCTCATGCCTCCTATCTCTGCCCTTGCATCAGCATCCTTGAGGACAGACTGAATGATCTCCAATTCATCTTTGATGCTTCTAACTTTTTCGTGTATACCCTTAAGCAATCTTGCTTCTTGGACTAACAACGGGACCAAATACTTTATAACCAGCCTAACTGCACTTTCTGCCATTTCTACTCCCTTCTTAAATCAATGGCTACAATAAATTGCAAATGAACTAACTCAGTGCCAAATGTAACTGGAATAAAATCACATTCAAATATCAAAGGAAGAAAGTCAACTCTGTTTCTCAATATTACCTTGTGAGTAGGAAGGTCAAGTCTTTGCTCTCCTTAATAACTTTACAAATTTGTTGTGCATTAATAGGAAAACTTGAAGTTGAAACTACTCTCGTTCGATCTCCCACAAGCCCATTAGGTGCAATAGAATGATCCATTCATTGCCTCAAGCTAGCAACCTGCTTTGTAACAATAAGTCAATAACAAACACAAACATATAAGAACATCCAAGTCGCATAAGTTCATTGAGCAAAATGTCCCAGCTCTATGCTTCCAAGTGATACCCAAATTCTATGTAAAGGGCAAAGAAATATATTTGTTTTATATATTTATCCATTATAATAACAGCAAACTAGGTGAAAGTTAGAATTAGAATTATTTGAATTCAGTTTCTAACCTTGTTAATTACTTTTAAGTGATGCAATCCAAATTAGGTGCCTATTAAATAAAAAACAATTTTGAATGCAAGGATTAATGATACAATAAGCAAGCGATGCGAGATAAGAAAAATTCATCACCATGGTGTTACTCATAATCTTTAAATCAGATGATCATAAGAAATTCTGCAAGCAATTCCTTCTTATGTGCTTTACAAACAATTTGTCAGGAAAGATTAGTAACAACAATGGGTTCACCTGCTAAGAAGCAAATAAATAAATGAATAAAAGCATCGAAAACATATGAGTACCTGCTCTTTAAATTGCACTTTTTTCTTCTTCTTTAAGTAGACAAAGCAGCAACTTCAACCTGACCATAAATGTATGATAATTATTCCCCACATAAAGAAGTACATGTCTTAGCTAATCTTGCAAAAGAGCATTACATATCTTACATTACAAAAATTCACTTAATGGAGTTTCTTTGTGGCATTATTGTATCTAAAACTTCAATCTTTATATAGTCTAGTGGCATCTATTCCTTTTTGTGAGGTTTAATTAGATCTAAAAGTCGAATCCCTTATAGGGTCCGTTTGGCCCCGCGATTTCACAGGGCAAACTCGTGATTTTCTTATAAATAAAAAAAAAAAAAAAATTTGTTTGGCTTTGCGTTATTAGCGAAATTGCAATTTTAAAATCGCAAAAATTTACGTTTTGAAACTGGAGGGCATCCCGTGCATTTTTTATTTCGCGCGATTTGCACCCAAAATAATGTTACCGCACTGCAAATTTTTTTGTTCAGAATGCCTAAACTACCCTCATCTTTTATGCTTAATAACCAAAATTTAAAACAAAAACCCATCCCTTTCTACATTTATCTCTCTTATGTTCTTTCTCAGCTCACTCCAGTGATTACGATTGTTGTTGCTGCTGCTGCTCCTCCTTCTTCTTCTTTTCTTCTTTTTGTTCTTTATGTGACAACACAAGACAAGAAGTACACAGTATACTTGCCTTTTCTTTCCTTTTTGGGTTTGTCAGCCAACAATCCTTCACGAGACAACACAAGAAGCACACATTATACTTGCCTTTTCTTTTCTTTTGTGTTTGTCAGCCAACAACCCTTCACTTTAATTTAAGTCCAACCACGTGGATGTCCCTACACCTTTCCTTGATTTATTTTTTTTCAACTTTCAACTTTCACTTTTTACATTTTATTTTTATATCCTTTTTTTTTTTTTTTTTTGTTAATTGATAAGTACAATCAATATCATAATGATATATTGAATTTTATATATACTACAATGCTAATCCGAAATATATTCGTTCTATATTTTATTATTATTATTATTACTATTAATGTAATTTTTAACGTTTCCTACATTAAAAAATGATAAGATATTAAACATCATAATTAAGTAATTTTGTTTTTTTTTAATTTTCATATAAAACAACAATTTTAGACCATTATTATCTTATCGTTCATTTGATATAAATAACATTTTGTCACAGGTTTTATTAAACGCTTAACTGTGATTTTATAACATTTATAGCATTTAAAAACTAGCACTATAACTTAATAGTATAGTTGTGAGAATCAGGACCTTTAACCCAATGCAAAGGCCTAAACATGATTCTCAAAATGTAGACTTTTCACTGTTTTCCATCCTAATGTTTAGGGGAATTTACAATGAAATCGCCACCTGACTTTTATAACAAAAAGCTAAGAAACAAGTACAATTTTTTATATATTGATGAAATAAATAATACAATGTTTTGGGGAATAAACAAATTACATGATTTTGCCCTAGATACAATCTAAGGAAAAATAAAATTACAAGGCTTTGTGTCCTAAATACAATCTAGAAAACAAAAGTAAAAGGATACATGGACTAATCTAACTTCCCCTAAGATTAGGGTTCGGGGGCTAGGGGATAGAGTGGGAAGGTATTAAGCACCCACACAACCTGACCTAAATCAGTCTCTTAAGGACTCTTAATCTATAGTTCACGACTCGATGCATACAAACCAGACTCGCATTGATTTGACACCATATATAGTACATGCAAAATAAGATGAATAATTGTGATTAACCACCTAGTAATTGAAAACATTCATGGAACATTCTTAAACACATATTTAGACAACCAAACATAACATGTTAAGATCAAGATCAATTAGAAACAAACATGATAGAATCGATAAGAAAATAATTTTTATACCAGACAACATAAATCCTCATAAAACCCAGATCGGTTCTTAGTTGCAACCAATCGGGCCTCTCCTAGTACCAATCGGTACTCAAGTTGGCCAATTCGGTACCCAGGTAAAAATTGGGACCCGATCGGTGCCTAGGTAAAAACCTAAGACCCAATCGACTTTAATCCGAGGGTTTAGTTACTGACTTTGATTAAAATCAATTCCTCCATTGTTTTTAGCATTTCAAAACTATATTTTTCATCCTAACGTGCTCCTAAGTCATAAAACTTTAATCAAATAAATTCCATATAAACAAAAGAATTAGAAACAAAACTATCCTAAAAAATATACAACTAATTACACAATCATATTTTATCAAATGAATAATCAAAACAACAAGGAAAAGGAGTACCTGCATGTGCTGGGGAGGGAGCTCCTTGATTTGATTCGATTGAATCCAACCTGAAAAATTGATTCTTGAGAGAAAACTGTTAAATTGATTAAAAGAGATTCAAAAAACGGAATTCAAAGATTGAAATCCAGATTACAAGAGGTGGCCTCTTATAATTTCTAGGGTTATAAGAATAGCTTGTATTCTTATTAAAACCCTAATCCCTCACAAATATTCTTTTGAATTTTGTTTGGGATCCTGAACGATGAAAATTCCAATCTCTTTAAAATGAGTCTCCTTTACTATTTATATGGCAACCCAAGAATGAACCTACCCACGTTTTGGACCTCATGGGAGTGCATTAGGGTTTTGGAAATTGGATATACTTGATGAAAATCCCGAAATTCTGGCTGATTTTTAGGCTCTAATTGTGGGCTCGTTTTGACCCTCTAAACATTCGATTTTGGAGATGGTCACACATATTTGTAGCCCATAATGTCAGCTTTCCATCCCAATTTGAATCAACTCAATCGGATAATTGAGTCAAAAGTTATGGTCGAAATACTGACCATTGTATGACTAGAATCCAAATCCGAATTGGGCTTTGGATAATTCCGGGTTTTTTCACCTTTGGTCAACTTCTAGTGGATTTAGAAGTCCTTATTTGGCTGAATTTGAGATTTCTTAATTCTAATCTATTTATTAATAATTAATATGATAATTATTGGTCAAAATAATTATCCCATTAGTTAAAAATAAATCAATTTAAGAATTATCCTTTGATGAAAATCTTGTGCATGAATATTTACCATTTTAAGGTGTTCTAAACCAATAGGAATTATTTATTAATTGATTTTAATTTAATCCTTTAGAGGACCAATCAAATTAATTAACAAGTAATCCTATGCATGTGAGCTTATGGTAAATATCAATTCAACCAATCAAATTCATTTCCTTAATAAAAACTTGGTTTTTTTTTTTAATCCAATTTCCAATCTGAAAAATGTACTCTCATTCTTAATTCAATTTTGATCACTTCAAATATAATTTTAAATTTATGGACCAACTTTGAATTTTCAAGCTTTGTGAAATTACCATTTTACCCTTTATGCACTAAAGTGTAAAAATGTAAAATTAATGGTTTTAAAATGGGGTGTCAACAGATGCCCCTCATTGGTGGAATTTATGTAATAAATAAACATCAATGCAAGTATGACATCTCATTTTGTGACCATTAATTTATTCACGTGGGGATATAATGTCCTCAGACATTTGTGGGAATGCAACTCTTCAAAGTTGTCCCAAAAGAGAAAGTGTGAGAATACAATTCCATAGAATTGCCTCAAAGGGGAAGGTTTTGAGAATACAATTCAGTAGAATTGCCTCAAAGGAAGTGTTTTGAGAATACAACTCTGCAGAGTTGCCTCAAAGGAAATGTTTTGAGAATACAATTCAGTTGAATTGCCTCAAAAGGAAGTATGGGAATACAACTCCGCAGAGTTGCCTCAAAGAGAAATGTTTTGAGAATACAATTCCGCAGAATTGCCTCAAATGAAATGTTTTGAGAAAATACAACTCCGTGAAGTTGCTTCAAAGGAAATGTTTTGAGAATACAATTCAGTAAAATTGCCTCAAAGGAAATACTTTGAGAATACAATTCTGTAGAATTGCCTCAAATGAAATGTTTTGAGAATACAATTCCATAGAATTGCCTCAAAGAGTAAGTGTTGTGAGAATACAACTCCGTAGAGTTGCCTAAAAGGAAAGTTTGAGAATACAACTCTAGAGAGTTGCCTCAAATGAAATTTTTTGAGAATACAATTATGCATAATTGCCTCAAAAGGAAGTGTGGGAATACAACTCCGTAGAGTTGCCCTAAAGAAAATATTTTGAGAATACAATTCCACAAAATTGCCTCAAAGGAAATATTTTGAGAATACAATTCCGTAGAATTGTCTTGAAAGAAGTATTGTGGAAATACAACTCCGTAGAGTTGTTTTAAGACAAAATGTGGGGATACAACTTTGGAGAGTTGTCTTACAGTGAGTATTTTGAGAATACAATTTCGCAGAATTGCATCAAAGAGACTTTTGTATAATACGACTCTTGAGAGTTGTCTTGAAGGAAAAATTTTGAGAATACAATTCCGTAGAATTGGCTCAAAGGAAATATTTTCAGAATACAATTCAGTAGAATTGCCTCAAAGAGAAAGTGTTGGAATACAACTTCGGAAAGTTACCCCAAAAGAATGCCGGGTGAGAATGCAATTCTGCAGAATTGCCTCAAAGAGAATGTTGTTGGATGCAACATCCGCAAAGTGCTTTAGGAAGAATGTTTTGATGACATTGACTCAGGGTCACAATTTTGATCTTGGATTTTTAACTCAGGGTCAGATTTGATTTTTGACTTGTGGTCAATTTTTATTTCTTTTTGAATTTGGATGATGACTCAAGGTTAAGTCTTGATTTTTGACTCAGGGTCGAATTTTGATTTTCTTAATTAATGATGACTCAGGGTCAAGATTCATTTATATTTGGCTTTCGGTGGATGACTATAGGTTAAGAATTTCATCTTTTTTTTTTGTACGATTTGAGGTCATGATTTAATCTTTGATTGCTGACTCGGGGTCAGGGATTAATTTTGATTGAGAGGTGGTTTGCTCATCTTTGAGGCTTAAATGATTGATTTTGGAGATTGTTTTTATTGTTCGCATTTTTGGAGATTCTCATTGTGAAGATTTTTTTTTTGGCAAATTTTTCGTGGAGTTTTTTTTCATTGTGAAGATTTGTTCAATTACTCATCTTTGAGGCTTAAAAATTGTTTTAGTTTACTCATATTGAGGCTTAAAATCTTTGTGTTGATTATTTGACTCAGGGTCATTGGTTCAGGGTCGGATTTCAAAATGGATGCTAACTTAGATTCGGAGTTTGGAATTTTGATTGACTCGGGGTCAGATTTGAAGTTTGAAATGATTTGTCGACTTTGGTTGTTTATAGAGGTTGGCTTTTTTCATAATTGAGTTGATTTTGTCATTTCTTAACGTGTTTTTGAAATTTTGAATTTGGTGATTGCTTTGTAATCATGAGTATGATTGGGTTTGTTTACTTGGCGCAATGGTTTTGCTTTCATGAATTGATTCAAATTTGGATGTTTAGCTTTGAATTTGTTTTCTTTGAATCGAAATTGCTGTTTGTGGTGGTTTTTAATTTTGTTGGTCAATTTTAACTCTTGATTATGTTGAATTAGACTTGGTTAATTTTCTCGTGATTGTATGATGGTATTTGATTTGGTTCTTTGTTTTAATTTTGATGTTTTTATTATTTTTTATTATGTGTCAGGGGTGTTTATGAAATTAATCCTAGGAAGCAGAAGTTGGTTCAGTACGCTTTGGATGTTGATAAAATTGAATTTGATTTGTCGCAAGACCCTGAGTTTCATGTGTTTTGTTATGTGAATGTTGGGGTGTTTTGTCTTGCTTAAGGCATATGTGATTAGAAACACGTACCTTAGCTTTTCAATACTTACCTGGCCTCCTTCTATTTTGATGATAACAACTTTTTCCTTGGAGGATTGAATTTGGTGTTTCCATTGGGGAATGATATTTTGATGAAGATGCGGCAACATTTTGTGGGGTGAACTCTTGTTGATGAATGGTCCAATGGAGTGACTTTGATAACCTGTAAGAGACAACAAACAAACTCTTTTTTTGATTGTCAGTTGGGTTGATGCCCCTAGTTTGAGCATATTTTGCAAAAGAAGATCATGTTGACAAATAGAACAGATTAACTGATGCCCTTAGTGTAGCATGCTTGCATATAAAAATGTTGGGCCAATGCCCATAATTTAGACATGTTGTGAAAACATTTTGTGCAAGTGAACTATTTTCAAGTCAATCACTTTGAGTTCCCCACCAGACCTAAGCTTAGGTCGTTTGGATGCTTGGGACCAAGCCTTTGACAGACTGCCTACGTACCTCTTTTGGGAGGATCAGGTCCAGACGTAGTTTAAAAGTTGGACCTATTCGAAGGTCATGCAGATGATTGGGACCGAGTCTTTGATAGACTGCCTATGTACCCCTTTTAGGAGGATCAGGTCAAGATGTAGTTCAAGAGTTTGGAAGACACTTGGTCAACCATGGTGATGATAGAGACCTCTGATTAAGTCTGCATGGTGATTTCAAAATGAGCTTATTCAAGAGAAAATTTGAAAATGATTCGAATTTTTCTTTTAAAACTTTGTGGTGTAGAAACCTTTCTTTACAATGTGGTGTTCTTATCAATTTTGAGAAAAATCATTTTTTTCCTTTTCAAATGAGCAAAAGGTATGAATAGGTCTTTTGGCTGATCACGACATTCGAGAGCCAAACCATTCTCTTTATTGAGAAGGATTAAGGTCATTGAATTCAAGTAAACAACCTTGCTTTTTTACTTTGAGCATTGTGAGATTGGATCCTTAAAGGCAATCAAAGAATGTGCATGATAGTGCTTGAAGAATTGAAGGTATTCACTGAGAACAAACAAGGGGAAT
>BKZX01018414.1:15938-32120 GCA_014362285.1 Fagus crenata
AGTGCTTGAAGAATTGAAGGTATTCACTGAGAACAAACAAGGGGAATACTTCTAATTTAGGAATTCTTTTCATTTGAGATTAAACAAGGGGAGTGCCCCTAATTTGAGAATTTTTATTTGAGGACAAATAAGGGGAGTGCCTTTAATTTTGAATTCATTTCTGTTTGATGACAAACAAGGGGAGTGCCTCAAGCTTGAGAATTTTTGTTTGAGAGCAAATAAGGGGAGTGCCCCTAATTTGAGGATTTTCCTTTCTAAGATCTTTTGCCAGTAACGCTCGACTACCTTGGGTTTCTTTTCAATGTAAGAGAAATTATCACAAGAGTTGTGCCTAAAAACTATCAAGACTTCAAGGAGGTCTTTATTCATAGGTTGTAATGTAGGCCGGGTTCATGTATTTGAAATAAAGGATATATAAAAGGCTCAAAATCCCTTTTTGAATATTTCCCTAAGTGTGCATTACTTAAAACTCACACATTGGAGGAGCTTTCTCCCTTTTTATCAGTGCTTTCTTTTGAATCTGCTTCTTGAAAGGCTCTTCTCATTTGTCTCTCTTTATTTCATTCAAGTTGTTCCTTTGTGTGAACTCATTCTTTTTGTTCAATTCTCTTAATTAGCTCTTCAGCTTTGTTGGACACTCATTTTTGGTTTTGAGGGAATTTCATCTTCCTTTCTCTCTTCAAGCTTTCAATCTCTTCTTTGAGTTTTTTTTTTTTTTGAATGAAACCCTAACTTTTACCTAGGCCGCCCTTTTGGGTTTTCAACCTACTGGGTTACCCTACTTTTTGCCTAGGTCGCCCTTTTGGGTTTTCAACCTAGCAGGTCTCTCTTTTCCTTTTTTGAACTTTTCTTTCATAATTATTTGTTTTTTCGTACACTCATGTCGCTCCTTGTCAGATTTAGCTTGTTGGACTCTCATGTGAGCTTAATATGAATCTCTCCTAGAAAGTGTGAATAGGGATTTCATATTTGACCTTTTTTCAAGGTAGGTCTCGAGCATGCCCCTAATCACCACACTTTCTTTTCAAACTTTTGGTACACTTGTACCTTCTTTGTTGGCTCTTTTGCAGACGAGCATTGGGTTTGACTCCTCCTTAGAATGAGGTTTGAGTATGTGCACACTTGTTTTTTCCCACCCTTGGGTTCAAGTTTTTATTATTGGTTCTTGAAAAAAAGGCTAACTATATAGGCTCAAATGGGCTAGCAATGGATTAATTTATGACAGGTTAATTCTAGGATGATGTGGTCTAGCCAAAGATGGCCTCCAATCCCTAGTAATGCTAGTTTATCGGCACAAAGATATGACCTCTCTTGATAGACTTCTCTTAGAGTAAAAAGAAGTAACAACCCGTTGTTGTGACATCAAAATTTCTCAAAACAAGATTTTGCAATTTAATCAAATGACATGTGATTTTTCCCTTGATTGCATTTAGGATCTCTTTCCCTTTTGTTTTTAAATTGTGGGCAAAAATCCTTACATGAATTAAATGAAGTTAATCCCTTCTTTATGCAAATTGATCGGTAAGGCTATGGAATCTCATGATTTGCAAAAAGATTTTATCAAAGATATTTCCTTATGCACAATTTGAAAATGTGTTTTGAAAATTTTGAATTTTACTCACTCTAGAAGAAGAGCGATTCTTGATCTTGAAAGAACACCTTCTTTTGAAAAACAATTCACAATCTTTTATTATTTTTGAATATGCACATTTTGAAAACCAGCAGTGGTTGGAGATCATGACCATTGAGTATTGGATGAATGGATGGACTCTTAGGCTTTGGGCCTTGAGGAGATTGGGAGTCATTAGGGGCCCATGCCCCTAGTTTAGGACTCTTCATTGAAGGCAACTTAAGGGCCCATGCCCTTAGTTGGATAGAGAGATTTTTTTTTGTCTTTATTATTTTTTTTTTATATTTTTTTTAAATGAAAAATGTAAACAAGAAATTCAAGCAAACATTCCTATAATGAGTTTACAATCAAAACCTGAGTAACATGTTCCTAAGAATTCAAATGAGTAAACATAATGAACTTAAACAAAAGAAATATAGAAAAGCCCCATGGATGAGATCTTGGCTTGGGAGCTTGTGGAGTGATCACTTGGCTCAAGAGGAGTTGAATTAGACACCTGGTGAAGATGGAGCAATGGTCTTTTGGTCAATGAGGTCTCAGATCGCATGACCAGTCCCTTGAGTTCTCCATGGCATTGTTGGAGTCTTCTTGGTCCATTGAGAAATCTGATGATGAACAAACTGGGCTGGGCTTTCTTCGAATTGATCCTTTGACAATTAAATTTGATTCTTGTGGGCCTTGGAGCAATGATGTTGGGCTTTTGACTTTTCTTGTGAAGTGAATCCATTTGTCAATTTTGTACATGATTTGAACCTTAACATTGTGTGCACTTAGACTCATTAAGTCAATGGACTGTGAGTTTCAGACTTAGGCATTCATCATAAAATCTCATGCGTGGACCATTGGATTTGGGCTTTCATTCATTTAGGTCCAAACAAAATCATGAAGGCTTCGATCATTAGACTATGGGCCTTAATCCAATAGGATCATGTGAAAGTCAAGCATTGGGCTTAGACTTTCATTCAAGAAAAGAACCATGTGCGCCTCAAGATTTTGGGCTTAGGCCTTTTTGTTTTTCAAAATGACTGAATGGGTTCCAAGCGTTGGACTTGGGTTTTGAATTTATTAAAGTCATTTGGGTCTCAAACATGGGACTTAGGTCTTGATTCCAACAAAGTCATGAGAGCCTCAAGATTTGAACTTGGGCTTTGATTCAAAAACAAAGGTCATGTGAACTTTAAGCCTTGGGTTTGGACTTCAACTCATTCAAGAAAAATTAGGTGAGCTTTAAACCTTGGGCTCAAACTCAATTTAAGCAAAGTGATATGAATCTCAACCCTTGGGCTTGGGCCTTGATTTGTGCAAGGTTAGACTTTAGTTCAAGGAAAGTCATGTGAGCCTCGAGCCTTGAGCTTAGGCTTCAATTCAAGCAAAGTGATGTTGGTACTAAGCCTTGAGTTTAGACCTTTGATCCAATCAATGTCTTGTTGAGTTAGGTATCCTTTTCTCAAAAAATGGGCCCACGCTTTGGACTTGGACTTTCACTTCATGTTATTTTGGATTCCTAAACCATTCTTTAAGCATAGGCCCAAGAGTGGAACTTGAACTCTTTCTTTTCAAAATGACCAAGTGGGCCTCAAGTATAGGACTTAGGCTCTTGTTTTTCAACATGACTAGATGGATTCTAAGTTTTGAATTTAGGCTTTGAATTTTCTTAGAATCATGTGACTTTTAATCTCCTTAAAGCCATGTGAGTCTGAAACATTGGACTTGATTGATTTTTGCCTTCAAAAAGTGATTGGTTAAGAAACTTTTCTCTTTTAGGCCTTTGATTCACTTCAATGATGGATTTAATTCTCCTAACTTCATATGGGCTTCAAGCATTGGACTTGAGCTTGGGTCCAAACAACATCCAAGTGGGCCTCAAGCATTGGACTTGGGCTTAGGTTCAAACAAGAGCAAACAAGGCTTCAAGTTTTGGACTTGGGCCTAGGTTCAAACAAAAGCAATCATGAATGCATGCTTTATCGGGTTGGGCCATCCTAGAGGAAAGATCTAAATGGGCTTTTACATGAGGGTAAAAGGTGGGCTAAAAGGTTCCCCACTACTTGGGCTCAACATACCCACCAATCACATGCGAGGGGCATCAATGGTTCTTAGTATGTTTCACCACTTTATACCAACTTGAGAGGGTCGAGGGTACGTATTCATGGGGTGGTAGGTTGGCCAAGGGTACCTGCATCTGAGGGGGACCGTGATCCAAGGCTACTACTACCATGGCTTCCGGGCTAACCAACACACAATGCAAAATCACACGTGCAATGCATGACATACAAAATGACAATTATCAAAGCAAGTAACAAACAATGCAAACAACTTGTGAACTATAGACTAAGGATCCTACTCTAGAGTTTAGCCCTCTAAGTCCCCAGTGGAGTCGCCACTGTGAGAACCAGGACCTTTAACCCAATGCAAAGGCCTAAACATGATTCTCAAAATGGAGACTTTTCACTATTTTCCATCCTAATGTTTAGGGGAATTTACAATGGAGTCGCCACCTAACTTTTATAACAAAAAGCCAAGAAAAAAGTACAATATTTTATATATTGATGAAATAAATAATACAATGTTTTGGGGAATAAACAAATTACATGATTTTGCCCTAGATACAATCTAAGGAAAAATAAAATTACAAGGCTTTGTGTCCTAAATACAATCTAGAAAACAAAAGTAAAATGATACATGGACTAATCCAACTTCCCCTAAGATTAGGGTTCAGGGGCTAGGGGATAGAGTGGGAAGGTATTAAGCACCCACACAACTTGACCTAAATCAGTCTCTTAAGGACCCTTAATCTATAGTTCACGACTCAATGCATACAAACCAGACTCGCATTGATTTGACACCATATATAGTGCATGCAAAATAAGATGAATAATTGTGATTAACCACCTAGTAATTGAAAATATTCATGGAACATTCTTAAACACATATTTAGACAACCAAACATAACATGTTAAGATCAAGATCAATTAGAAACAAACATGGCAGAATCGATAAGAAAATAATTTTTATACCAGACAACATAAATCCTCATAAAACCCAAATCGGTTCTTAGATGCAACCAATCGGGCCTCTCCTAGTACCAATCGGTACTCAAGTTAGCCAATTCGGTACCCAAGTAAAAATTGGGACCCGATCAGTGCCCAGGTAAAAACGTAAGACCCAATTGACTTTAATCCGAGGGTTTAGTTACTGACTTTGATGAAAATCAATTCCTCCATTGTTTTTAGCATTTCAAAACTATATTTTTCATCCTAACATGCTCCTAAGTCATAAAACTTTAATCAAATAAATTCCATATAAACAAAAGAATTAGAAACAAAACTATCCTAAAAAATATACAACTAATTACACAATCATATTTTATCAAATGGATAATCAAAACAACAAGGAAAAGGAGTACCTGCATGTGTTGGGGAGGGAGCTCCTTGATTTGATTCGATTGAATCCAACCTGAAAAATTGATTCTTGAGGGAAAACTGTTAAATTGATTAAAAGAGATTAAAAAAACGGAATTCAAAGATTGGAATCCAAATTACAAGAGGTGGCCTCTTATAATTTCTAGGGTTATAAGAATAGCTTGTATTCTTATTAAAACCCTAATCCCTCACAAATATTCTTTTGAATTTTGTTTGGGATCCTGAAAGATGAAAATTCCAACCTCTTTAAAATGAGTCTCCTTTTCTATTTATATGGCAGCCCAAAAATGAACCTACCCACGTTTTGGACCTCATGGGAGTGCATTAGGGTTTTTGAAATTGGATATACTTCATGAAAATCCCGAAATTCTGGCTGATTTTTAGGCTCTAATTGCGGGATCGTTTTGACCCTCTAAACATTCTAATTTGGAGATGGTCATAGAGACATATTTGTAGCCCATAATGTCAGCTTTCCAGCCCAATTTTAATCAACTTAATCGGATAATTGAGTCAAAAGTTATGGTCAAAATACTGACCAGCGTACGGCTGGAATCCAAATCCGAATTGGGCTTTGGATAATTCCGGGTTTTTTCACTTTTGGTCAACTTCTAGTGGATTTAGAAGTCCTTATTTGGCTGAATTTGAGATTTCGTAATTCTAATCAACTTATTAATAATTAATATGATAATTATTGGTCAAAATAATTATCCCATTAGTTAAAAATAAATCAATTTAATAATTATCCTTTGATGAAAATCTTGTGCATGAATACTTACCATTTTAAGGTGTTCTAAACCAATAGGAATTATTTATTAATTGATTTTAATTTAATCCTTTAGAGGACCAATCAAATTAATTAACAAGTAATTCTATGCATGTGAGCTTATGGTAAATATCATTTCAACCAATCAAATTCATTTTCTTAATAAAAACTTGGTTTTTTATCCAATTTCCAATCCGAAAAATGCACTCTCATTCTTAATTCAATTTTGATCATTTAAAATATAATTTTAAATTTATAGACCAACTTTGAATTTTCAAGCTTGTGAAATTACCATTTTACCCTTTATGCACTAAAGTGTAAAAAAGTAAAATTAATGGTTGCAAAATGGGGTGTCAACAATAGTCAAATCCTTTTCGGTCATTTGCATCCGAAACGGCAATTTTAAACTAAAATTATCCAAACGCTCAATTGACAGAAACAACACTTTTTCATTAGTTTTGCCAAACGCTTAATTGTGATTTTCAAAATCGTGTTTTTAGAATCGTGATTTTGAAACTACACTTTTTTAAAAATGCACTTTTTCAAACAGCTAACCCAAACTTACCCATAGGCTTATAGGTTATAACAAAAAACAACGAAAAGAAAATTCTCTCCTATATGACTGATTAAGAGGTCATGATTAATAATATAAACACCTTGATTAAGGAAACTTAATTATTTTATTGAATTATTTTAGTTTTTGATAAATAAATAACTTGACTAAGGTGTCTTAAGTATTTAAGGTTTAATTACTCCTTGATTGAAGAATCTTAATTATTTAATTGAGTTATTTTTTCTACCTGCCCATGCTCTGACTACAATCAAAGAAAATGTTATCATGTTAGATTACTTTATACTTTATACATTAAAAAAAAGTTTATACTTTATACATTAAAAATAGAAGATGATAGGGTTCAATTAAAATCAAATATATATATATATATATATATATTTTTGGCTGAATGGCAACGATTAAGTTTTCTTTTGCCAACTAACAAAGACTTTCTTTTTTTATTTTCTCCCTTTGTTTTCTCATAACTATTAACAAAGAATCTATATAGTTTTTTTTAACTCAATTGACATTTCTTGGTATTTCTAATAGAGACATCCACCTTCCATCAACTATTGAATTATTAAAAAGAATTCAAAATATCAAAAAAAGAAGTACAAAATAAAGAAAATCTTGATTAGTTTCAAACTAGTTGTTACATCATAAACATTTTAGTTAGAAACAATAGTATGAGATAGAGGGAAAAAAGTAGAGGAGATTGAAAGATTCTACTAATAATTTGGACCATTTCCTTCTACATAATTAAATCTTTCATTCTGTAGTGATAGCCTAGTTTAAAACACGTGAATTGCAAATACACAAACGCAAATATTTAAACTCAAGTGTTTAGACCACAATTAAAAACAACAAAGTTATCTAAATTAACACATGCATGTTAATCAAAACATTAGCTAATAAGGAATGTTAAACATCTTTATTACCAATATCGTAATAAGTGGTTGAGGAATTAAATGTAAATAACATAAGCGATAAGGTTATGAATAGAAAAGTGTTTTTAACATTAACCACCAAACGTCCAAGATTTCACAATGAAAGGAATCGAAGGTTTACAATATAAGAAATATACCGATCTCAAAGTAAAGACTTACTACCCGTGACCCCATGGTGCTCCAACCCACCCAATGGACTCTTCCTTCAAGTGAACCTCCTTCCTTCAAGTGTAGACTTGGGTAGCAACTTCAACACATCAACAATGGTAGGGTTATGTGGTTGATGCAAAGACGCTGAGCTTGACCAAAAGATCCTAAGGCATCTAACGACCCAGCTAGCACTTTTATTCCTCAACAAAAATCTCACTCAACCTCTCTTACTATTTCTTTAAGCTTGTAGTTATAGAGAGAGTTAAAATGGCACAAAAAGGTCACTACTTTTTCGCACTTATGACTTATTTCATAATGGATATTTTATACCCCTAATCATTAGGTCACAAAATACCTAGGAAGATTTTGTGTTGTTTGATTTTATGCGGAGTCCCACAGGTTCGACTAATTGAGTAGGTGTTGAGCTTGGTGTCGAACTTACTATAAGTTCAACCGATCGGACTGCAATCGAGGTAGCAGTCGAGCTTTACAGAATTCAACTAATCTTAAGCATTTTGGATCTTGCAGTCTTGATGTCTTCATATATTACAACAGAAAAAGCCTTTTACAAGTAAAAAATGTTGTTAAAATGATTCTACAACATTTTAGCACATGTTGTAGGATGAGGTGTTGTGGAAAGTGTCAGACTTTCAACAACTTTCAATTAACGTTGTCTAGTATGTTGTTAAATATCTAATTAACAATGTTTAAAAAATGTTCTCGAAACATGTAAAGACCATGCTTAAAAAATGTTGTTAAAAGTCTTTTTACAATGTTTACTGAATGTGGTCTTTATATGTTAGACAACATTTATTATACATTGTCTATACATGTTACTACAACATTAAATAATGTTGTCTGTTTGTTACTTTCACAACATTTTCTAAACGTTGTAGAAGAGTGCTTTGAATATGTTTTGACAACATTCATAGAACGTTGTGTTATACACCTTTTTTTTTTTTTTTAATTATATTCTTTTAATGGCTACCTATAGACCTTTATTTTAGGGTAAACTACATTGTTGGTCCCTAACGTTTACCCAAGTTACGTGTTTAGTTCCTAAAGTTTAAAATGGGCAGAAATGGTCCCTAACGTTTCAAAACAATACACAATTGGTCCTTCCATTAGTTTCTGTTAACTTGATGTGTACGTGGCTAACAGAATTATGACGTGGACAATTTTTAATTGACATGTAATTTTTTTTTAATGACAACTAGGATATGACATGACATACCCATTTAAAAACAACCCAACCCAAAAAAAAATTAACCCAATCCAAATAAAAAAAAAACCACCCAAATTAAAATTAACCCACCCCACCCAAATCAAATTAACCCTAAAATTAAATTCTAATTTTCTGCCTCTCTCTGTAACAAACCATCGTACAGAGTGCCTCTCACCTCTGCTTCCTCTCTCTCGCCTCTAAAAATCTCTTCCATGAAAGCTTGATTTTATGCTCCAAATGTATAGGCTATGGGGGCGTCAAATGCTATGATATCTTCTGTGTAACCATGGAAAATTTCATTTTCTCTTCCCCAAACACTTTCTGAAGAGGTGGATCACACGCAAAGAAGGAAGGATCATTAGGATTCTGTAACTTCTTAGCCTTCACATAGTGCCAAATTGCAACAATAATTCTTGGGCGGGTCCCTATCTCAATTCCAAGAATTTCAGTCAGAGCTGGTGAAAGTTTAAATTTCTCTGGGGCATAATTCATTTGATCATTTCCAATCTTATTATTGCATTGAATTCCTTATCCCCTTTTCTCTTCACCTCAAATCCCTTGTGAAGAATAGGCAAGCAAGCACTCTCCCATAAGATTACATGGTTATCTGGATAGAGGCCCTGGTCCAAGTATATAGTAATTTTCTTGAAAAACGATAAAAACTTTGGGTAAGAAGAGCTTAGTCTCTGCATCATTCTAGTCGCCACAGATCCTTTCCATATTCCAATATCCTCCCAATTATCTTAAGTGACCAAGAAGGGGGTTCTGCATCATACTGTATGGTGGTTTGTTACAGAGAATTAGAATTTAATTTTAGGATTAATTTGATTTGGGTGGGGTGGATTAATTTTAATTTGGATGGGTTTTTTTTATTTGGATTGAGTTAATTTTTTTTTTTGGGTTGGGTTGTTTTTAAATGGGTATGTTATGTTATATCCTAATTGTCATTAAAAAAAATTCCATGTCAATTAAAAATTGTCCACGTCATAATTCTGTTAGCCACGTATACACCAAGTTAACGGAGACTAATGGAAAGACCAATGGTACATCGTTTTGAAACGTTAGGGACCATTTCTGCCCATTTTAAATGTTAGGGACCAAACGCGCAACTTAGGTAAACGTTAGGGACCAACAGTGTAGTTTACCCTATAGACCTTTATTTTATTTTATTTTTTTGGGAAGAAGAAGACCTGTTTCCATGTTTATATAAATCATAATCCAAACATTATATCAACAAAAGATTACCAACACACATACACTTTATATAATTAAACTTCAAAGTCTAATTTCAATTAGAAAGGTAAACTAGTTTCAATTCAAATAGTACAATGCGAGCTAGTTTTGCTTCAAAAGAACAAAAGACATAATATTCAACAAATAAACCAAACTGTCTAGATGATCTTTAACATCAATCAATCAATGTTTAAGCTATTTTCAATTCAAGAAGTAAAGGGCTCCAAACTCCTGCGCAAGCAACATGCCTCCATGAAATCCTCTTTCTTAATTCCTTTCATACTAACTAGCACTTGCAAAATGAAGCATAAATCCATAAATTTAATGATAGTAGGATACAAACAATGACATTAACTTAGAATCACAAATATCTAAGAAGAGAGCTTAAACTATTACCTCCATTACAACAACTTAATTTTAACTGTCTCCACTTTGCACTCATCATTCTTAATGTCATCTTTTTATGGCATTCATTGATAATGAATTTTTGCTGTGTTGGCATATAGAAGAAATAAGTTAGTCAAATTTGAAAAACGAGAAGCAAATCATTTGTAATGTAACATATTATATAAATTTTTTATATACTTGAACTAATGTTCATAGATCGTCCCTAGTCCATGAATCAACCTTTGTCCAATTTTTAATTGCTATAGGCACATGTTATACATGATTTTGAAATTAAATACTATACTCAAAATACATACAACTAATGGACAAGTTTTGAATACAGTATTGCCAATTACAATTGTGGACTTAACAAATGGCTTATTGAGTAGGTCTGGGTAGCAACTCTACAAGGATATGAAAGTGGTAGATGTAAAGGTTCTTAGCTTGATCAATCGATCTCAAGGCGCATAAGATGCAGCAAGAACAACTCGTTTTTGTCAACAAAAATCACTCAATCTCTTTTTCTTCTTCTTTAAGCTTAAGGCTACGTAGAGAGTGAGAGAGGCACAAAGAGGCCACCTTTTTCGCTCCCAAACTCATCTCATAATGAGTATTAAATACCTAATCATTAGGGCACTAAAATTAAGAATGATTTTTATGTGTCTGATTCTTACTACTAAACAACGTCAGTTCGACCAATCGAACTGGAATTGAGCCTGGAGTCGAACTTAGTAAAAGTTCAAGCGATCGGACTGCACTCGAGTTTTAATGAAATTCAACTTGTCTTAAGCAATTGAAGCTTGTAGTCTTGATGACTTCATAATTGATTTTCAACTTAATTAAATCTAATTGGACAAGTTTTAGATATGGACTTACCAATTACAAAGATGGACTTACCAGAGTTGTCTACTACCAGGATGCTTTCACATTTTTAACACCTATGGACATTAATTAATTAATTAACTGTTAGAAATTTTCTCCAACTTGGTGTCAGGAGTGGAGTACATGTTCTAGTGTGAGTTGATTGATGCTTATTCTTATTATAGTCTTAAAAGAAAACAAAAGAAAAATTCAAACTAACAGCACTACAGCACTAGTCAACGATGCCCTTTAAGAAAAGAATACCTCCAGAATAACAGAAAGAACTATGAAAAGACGATCAATTGTTATACATTTTGTTGGAAAGATGTTGGAAGAACTCAATTAAGGGTATAATATAACATAAAGGAACACCACTCAATTTAAAAGTTTAAGCTTATGGCTTTGGACCGAGTTATGTTATATTAATTCTTTAACTCCTTAGTTTTTCTCCATGTGGGACTCCAACTCACATGTGTATACCCAATAATTTTTCCCTCACGTGTGAGTCATTGCCTATTTGTTGGCCACAATCAAGTCTATTAGCTCCCCCTTGCTTATGAGCTTTTTTCTTCTTTCACGTGCCAACTATGGGCTCTTGTACGCTATACATTTCAACCACGTGTCATCCTCACACACTCCTCTATAGAAACCTCATATGTCCATGTGAATCATGCATTGCATCATTCTTCTTTGATTTAACAACACTGGCAAAGTCTCATGCTCCATCTATGAAAGGATAATAATATATAGTGACACCACTTAAGCAAAAACCTTAGGCCTATGGTTTTGGACCCAATTATATTATATTAATTTTTCAATTCCTTGCTTTTTCTCCATGTTAGATTTCAAATCACACATGTATACCTAACATCTTTGTTATCTTAATTTAAACATCATACAAAATACAGGTTACCATAATATCCCTACAATAACTTAATCAATTTAGTTGCTTTAGTCTTAATTTAATCAAATATCACGTGTCAAGAGTCAAGACTTAACTGGTCTAAATCAAACGTGCACTACAAGAAAAAAGGTTAATTGCAACGAAATTTTTTGTTGCAATAACTTTCATTTTGTTGCAATAAACTTTTATCGCAATGAAAGTTAGTCGTTGCAAGCCGTTGCAATAAACTTTGTGGTAATAGGTTTTAGCCGTTGCAATAAACTCTGTGGTAATAGGTTTTCGCAACAAAATATGTCATTGCAATAAATATCATATCTTGCAACAAGATTTTTGTTGCGATAATTTCATTTATTACCCCAACTAGTTCATTGCAATAAGGTATTGCTTCAACCATTTCGTTGCAATAAAGTTATATAGCATTTTTATTGCCTCGATTATTTCGTTGTGATAAGATATTGCTTCAACCATTTCGTTGCAATAAATTTTTTTTTTTTAAAATTAGCATTAATTGTTGATATTTCTATTTGTCACCGGTCCTGTTTAATAATATAAAAACTAAATAAAGAGCAACATTCACAAAATCAAGAAATCTACAAAAAGATAGAAAATTTATAATACTTCACAATATTAATAACTACAACTTCTACATAAAATTCATAAGTACAAAAATAATCCCCCGTCTAAGTTTAAGTCATCAATGGATACAAATTCATGGATTTACAAAAACATAAAATTCTCTTTGAGCTCCAATCCATGTTTCATCCATGTATCAATCAAAAGCCATGATATTGGTTACCTCCCTATAAAAAAGAAAAAAATTGTAAGAATTCAATATATAAACGTGTATATAACATGCTTATCAAAATTTGTACAAAACTATCCACATTAACTTTACTCAATTGATAAACAAAAAGGCAATCATTCTTTTAAGTCAAAATTTTCCAGAAAGAAGATCAAATACAAACTCATGTTAATTTTCACTTCCAAAGCATATAGTAGACTGTAGTAAAACCCATACTCATGAAATAGCATTTGAACTTAATGGCAATATTGTGTAGCAGACACAAGAGGCCCATATAAATGCATGAGAAAAACATGCCAATATTGAAACAGTGCCCAAAGGCTATTAGCAGCTAGAAACTTTTAACATGTTTGAGTACTTCCAATCATTACCATTCTATGATCAGATACTGCTTAATGCTTATAATTAATAGCATATAATCAAATTCTTCATTATGTAAAGGAACCCTTCTGTGATAAATAAATATGATTCACTTGTTAAAAACAGTGTCCTGTTTCTGTTGAAGTACCTAAGTGGTCAACCTTAAATCTTTGTCCAAGTTTAGCTCAGTCCAATGGTGCATCAAAAAGACAAAAACGCACAATTGCATTGGTTGTGATTGTCATGATTACATTTCCTTATTGTTGGGAGAGATGGGTGAACATGGTATTCATAGATTAGAATTGAGGATAAACAATTGAGCTCATACTGCTTTTAGCTCAAATAAAATTACTGCAGCAATGCTGCCCAGAGAAGGTTACGAAGATGTGACAATTGAGCTATTGGAAATTATCAAAGTATCAAAGAGCTATTGGAAAGTAGATCAATTCATGTAAATGCGATTGAATGAAGCATATGATTAGTTCGATATAAAGAGAGAGAGAGAGAGAGAATACTAAATTATTCAGAGAGATCAAATATATTATTGCATTTATATTTTATTTTTTAGAGTGATATATGCACACTATCAATTCATACTTCGGTTACTGTTCACAATTTATGGATATATGTCCATGTTAGGTGTGTACACATTTCAGTATGCAAAAATATTTATCCAAATACAAAATCATATACTTGTAAATCCCTATAGTGACAGGTTATCATACTGTTATGTGATAACAGTTTGAATTTGACACCAAACAAAAATTTATGGCAGCAAGGCCAGCACCCCAAAAAAAGACCATGTTTGACAGAGGAATGTTTTCACTCAACAAGGGCTAGGGGTTTTACCTGGCTTCATTCAAAACCAACCCACTGGTGCAGCTCAATCCTTCACTTGACTCAATTAGTGCTGTAACTTACTGTTTTCCTTTGGCTTCAAATGACATAGCTGCGGTTTAATGTCCTGAAATTGTAGAGGTAGCCAAAATCCTGCATACATACAAATATCTGCTGGTCAGTTTACATGGAGTGCGTGTTCTTGCATTTCTGATTCCATTCTTTAATATAAAAAAGTGATTGACAATATATTTTTGCACATTAAGGATAATTGAAATTCTCATGCTCACAAAGACCTTATTGAAAATCAGATACAAGCAGAAACCTTAAAGACTACAATTAATTGTATGAAACATCATAACCAAAGATTTCGAGTCAAGTGCTCACCTAAAACAAAAACGACTGTAGGCTTCTTCTCAGTTACAAGTCCATTAGCCTGCTGGAGTTGAATAAAGTCATCAATACAAGATATATCCCAAAACAAAAAAAGATTCTCTCATAAGAGAAACTGCATGTATGCATCCATAAGAACAAGCATGTAGGCCAATTTATCATTTCCCCAACCAAAGCAAATCCTAACTGTTTCATGGCACACCACAAGCAAACCCAAATTCCAAAAGAAATCCCCATGATTACCAGAAATTACAAAATCAATATATACCTTGTTTGCGGATTCAACAACCGTTCCCATGAGCACCAACTAGATTATTTTTAATAAAGTATCTGCATAAAAGCCAACGTTACAATTAAATGAAAAAATATACAAACAAAACTATATCTATAATCTATTAAATATTTAGCTAATATATCGATATTTCAGATTGATTAATATATAAGCTAATATACTTAAACACACAAATATCTTTGCACATATTATGCATGTACCTTATATACCTACATACATGCATGCTTATATAATTACATATTTCCAATGAATTGTATCAGATCTACATAGCACAGAATATTTCTAATCAGAATTTCAAATATTAGCGCGCATCATTGCAATTCTCTGCCAAAATTCACACATTCAAATAGTAGCAATAAATTTTCACTTTGATCCACGTGATTCCTGCATATCTCAGATCTTCCAAGCTACAAAACCACATAGTTTCGTTCAAATCTCATAGATCCAGCATTGACAAACCAAACAAATTCAAAATTTCATGTTCCATTATTTTCCCTCTGTTTTCTCGAAAATCAAACAGACGCAGCTGAACTAAACGAAATGCAGATCTAACTTGAAAACAAGAATTTTAAAGCAGAAATGCGAAATCTGAGACATGCAAGATCACAAAATTTCAACGAAGAGTAAATTTCGCAAAGTTGAGAGAGATCAAAAAGAGAGAAACATAAAAGCTTACCTTTGCAATAGAGAGAGAGAGAGATCTGAGTTGAAGAGAAGAGAAAGACACATAAGCAAAATTTAGGGGTTTTAAGTTTGTATTTGACGATTTGGGGGTCTCATATAATATTTTTCTTATTGCAACAAAACGTCTTGTTGTAATATTATATTTTTCCTATTGCAACAAAGTGTCTTGGTGTAATATCATATTTTTCCTATTGCAACAAAGCGTCTTGTTGTAATATGATATTTTTCCTATTGCAACAAAATGTGTTGTTGTAATATGATATTTTTCCTATTGCAACAAAACATCTTGTTGTAATATTCATAACTATTGCTTCAACTACTAACTTCATTGCAATAAATTACATAATGATTTATTGCAACTATATTTTACAACCTATTACAACAACTTATTTTTGAAGTAATAAATTATCAGTTTTTAAGTAACTCTTGTAACAAAATCTAATGAATTGATGTAATAGTACGTGTATTACCACAATAATCATTTTTGTTGTAATAACTCTTGTTGTAATAGGTGTATTTTGTTGTAGTGATGGGTAGGCAAAATAATTTGGCACTTATTTTTTTCTTAATTCAAATTAACCCATAATCATGTGTTAAGTAGAGGGAGCCTAGGATTGAGGTAAGCAATCAGATTGTGATCATGATCTGCAAAACAAAGCATTGAAGGGGAGAACTTTCAAGTCACAACAAGTAATGAGGCCATCACACTTGAAAATATCAAAAGCAACTAATCACTTTA
>BKZX01018417.1:0-10353 GCA_014362285.1 Fagus crenata
GCAAGCCACATAATGGGACATAAAAATAGGTATTACTAAAACCACAGAAAACACATAACCAACAAGAAACCCACTTTTGAATGAAAAGTCGAATTTCCTTCTTCGCTTTTGAGTTTTACAAGGTTCCAAAGGCCCTCCACAAAGTCCCGTGTTGTTAGCATAGCTATCCGCTCGACTATTGACATAGCCACCCTGAAACAGAGGGACCAACCCTATCAACTGATTGTTAGAAACATTGAAGGTTTTCAAACGATGGAGGTCGAGGCCTATTCTGGGAGGGATTTCACCAGTTAGTTGGTTGTTGTCAAGTTTAAGGACATTCAGATAAGTGCAATTGGCAATGCTCTCTGGGATTTTGCCAGAAAATTTGTTAGCGGAGAGGTCGAGGGTTGTGATTAACGGGAGCAATAAAGATATGTCAGATGGGAGGGGTCCTGAAAGTTTATTAGAGGAGAGGTCTAACCCTGTTAAACTTGAGCAGTTTTCAATGCCTTTAGGGAACTGGCCCCTAAGACCCATATCAGAGAGTCGGATATTTAAGACCCTACCCTCATCTGGATGCCAGCATTCGACCCCAGTAAATTTACAGATGAGCCCTTCGGTATTGTTGTTGAAGTTCCATGAAGAGTTCAAGTAGTTGTAAGGGTCTTCAAATGAATCTTTAATTGATTTCAAGCAGTCGATATCACTCTGAACGCCATTGCTTATTTGGAGAGTATCTAGAAATGACCAAATAAAGATGTGAAAAAGAGCTATGAAGACTCTGGAATCAAGAGCCATTTGCTTGTATCTTGTGAGTGTTTAGCAAGAAAACGCAGACGAGGAATATATATATATATAACCATTTGGAAAGGGAAAGATAAAAATTAAAACATATCCAGGAAATTTCATTAATTCTTTAATCTTCAAATAATACATATGGTTTTTGAACAAGTAAGAAAGTTTAATGTGAACATAATATCCACAAATTATTATGAAAATATACACAATGTCTACTTATTTCTTAATGAAGAGAATGATAAAAGGATAATGGGAAGTGTGAACCTATTATTACGTACCATCATTACCCCCGAGTGGAAAAAGGGTAAAAGAATGCCCGTATACGTTATACTAAAGTAGTTGGGCTGACAGCCTGACACTGATCAAAAAAAGTAATTGGCCTGACTCTAATTTTCAAAGTCATGCTGCCCCCATTAAGAACGCTTGTAGAAATTTCAAAGTGTTGAAACAAGACCCCACTAATTTTAGATTTAAATGAAAATTTATTCTCATAAAAAATTGCCTCTTTAGATTTAATTATTGTATTATTATCAATGTCAAAAAATCTATAAGTTAGACTATTTAATGTATAATCCAAAAATACACATGTAGAAGCTCTTTTCCCAAGTTTTGGTCTTTTAGGATAAGGTAGCCTCACATACACTAAGCAACTCCAAACTTTAAAGTAATCCAAATTTGGTCTATATTTTTTCCACAATTCAAAAAGAGTTAAAAGAGTCTTTTTATGAGGTATTCTATTTAAAGCATAATTTGCTGTTAAAACAGCCTCACCACATAAAATTTCAGGAGCACCACAACTAACAAGCATAGCATTGGTTAAATTTATAAGGGTTCTATTTTTACATTCAGCTACTCCATTAGAAGATGGAGAATAAGGAGGAGTAATCTCATGAACAATACCAAGAAATTGAATATAATTATTAAGACCAAGTGTATCATACTCCTTTCCCTTATCAGTCCTAAATCTTTTAATATTTTTACCAAAATTATTCTCAACTTCTTTTATAAAAATAGATAATTTTTCAAAAGCATCACTTTTGTTTTTCGTTAGATATACATATGAATATTTTGAAAAATCATCAATAAAGGTTATAAAGTATCTATTACCTCCAGGTGTTAAAAAACCTTCAAATTCACAAATATCACTTGAATAAGTTCTAATAATTCAGAATCTCTTTCAATACTTTTATAAGATTTTCTAGTAATTTTAGTCATACTACATATTTCACATCTTTCAAATTCATTTTTAGGTTTAGGAATTAAACCTAAGCAACTCATATTTTTCATATACTTACTATTAATATGACATAATCTACCATGCCAAACATTCACACAAGAAACAATATAAGCAGAAGAATTATTATTTTCATTCATCTTAACATTAAGTTTAAACATGCCATCACAAGCATAGCCTTTTCCAACAAACATGCCCTTTTTAAAGAGTACAAATTGATCAGCTTCAAGAACTTGTTTAAAACCAACCTTATTCAATAGAAAACCAGAAACTAAATTTTTTCTAATTTCAGGCGTATGTAAAACATGTTTTAGAACTAATTCTCGCCCTGAAGTAAATTTTAGTAGCACCACTCTAGTACCCAAGAGTGTGAGAATCACCAAGCATGATTTTCTTTTTGTCTTAAAAAATGGAGTAAGTTTTGAACCAAGCTTTATCATGGCAAACATGCCTACTTCCTTCAGAATCTATCCATCATCCTCCTAAGCCATCGAGAATATTAATCTCAGTAATCATAGCCACAGGAGGCTCTTCAGTCACATTGGCTTGAGTCATTGACCCAGTTTCCAATAATAACAAATTCTAGTAGAATGTCCAGGCTTACCACACACCAAACATGCATAATTATTGTTATTGGTGTGGTTGCCATTATTTGGGACATGCCTAGGAGGAGGTCCTTGGTTCTTTCTTTAATTTGAGAGGGCCTTATATTGAGACTGGTTTCTATTTGGCCAACGTTTCATGTTACTTTTCTTTGGCCTTAAATAATTATTATTTTTTGCTTGGGCTTTGGGCATGTTTTCATTGGAGGTAATAAAATTTACCTTAGTTCCATTTGCTCCATTGAGTTCCACAACCTTGTCTTGATTCCTTGCTTCTTCCTCCACTCTCAAACGTGTGATAATGGCTTCAATGGAAAGTTCCTTTTGCTTATGTCTCAGGACTTTAGCAAACTCCTTCCAAGACTCAGGCAACTTGTCAATGATGGCTGAAACTTGCATTTGTTCGTATACTCAAACGCCTTCAAAACGAATATCATGTGCAATCATTTGGAGCTCATAGGCTTGTTCTACCACGGACTTGCCTTCAACCATTTGAAACCTGAAAAAACAACTACAAGCATACTTCTTGGACCCAGCTTCCTCAGTGTCATACTTTTGATGCAAGGCCTTCCATATCTTTTCTACAGAAGAGTAAGATTGATCATAATAATCATACAATTCATCAAAAAGAAAATTAAGCAAATAATTCCTACAATAAAGATGATCATTCTCCCATTTCTTTATTTTTTTTTCCTGTTGAGAAATTTCTTCTTCCATCATGGATTCTATTTTCTTTTTCTTTGGATTTTTCTTCATTAGAAGATAAGCTACATTCAAAAGTGTAAGGTAAAAGAAAGTCTTTTGTCTCCACCTCTTAAAGTAAACACCACGGAAGTGGAATGACTTGTTAAGATCACCCGCTCCAATGGTATTGAAAACAACATTACTATTTTCCATTGATGCATTTTTGTTCTCCATAAGTATCGTCTCAAATTGTTGGAAAATATGAGAAATATTACTTGAAACTTGTTATTATTTGTACCAAATGAATTTACCAATAAAAGGTAGCGGAGTTGAGGCACAGACTAAGTCGCTCTCTTGAGACAATACGTGCCGTCTACAGAATTTTCTGATATAATAGACAACAATTTTGGACGCCATCCCCAGGATACAACAAGCCCAGCCACCTAGATGTATTCCCTTGCAAGTCTACACTACTTGTAGGGTGAGAAGCTCTTAAAATAGTACTTTCTTTTACCTAGAAAAAAATATATTTTTGTGAAAGTGTATAGATAATCTAAGTTGTGAAAACTGATTTGTAGAGAGAAAAACAAGTGCTGGAATATATTGTTTCAGTGTCTTTTACAACTAGAATAATCATGTATATATAGGTGGAAGAAGGAGCCTTCTCATTTAATTTATTTTTCAAAGCTCTTTTCCATTAGCCTCATGAGCTATACAATATCATTCATTGTAAATTTATTTGTCTATAAATATAGATGTTCTGGACAGTAAGTTACTGATATTAAACATAAATGTTTTGGACATAATAATATGAGTAGTAAATGAGTAGTTACTCATGACAATTACTATTAGTTTGAAAAAACCATGAATTTGAAAAGTTGCTGTGTATATACCAACTAATGGTTGTCAATAGTTATTGATAATAAATTGTCAAATATAATTGAGAATCAACTAATAAATTTTGAAATTGGTGAAAAGAAACTGATGCTGGAGGAACATAAAATGTAACAACTAGAAAAGCTGACTCAAAAATAAAAAGACAAACCTTATAAGAATTCTCCGAACATAATTCACGTACCTTGCATTGATGATCACAAAGAACAAAGAGAAGGAATCGTTAAAACCTTGGTCAATCCAGTGGGGGTTAGCCTTTAGCTCTCCGATGCCTTTGTCAGTTATGGACTGAAGTAGGAAAATGTAAAATCAGAGCTAAAGAGAGTTTTTTGAGTAATAGTTTCACATACCTCATTAATGCTACCTCTTTCTCCATTTATACCTCCTTCCAATATGGGATATTTTAAGATATTTTATTATTCCTCCCTTCTCAGCCCCTTAATTCTGCCAGCCTTCAGGGATATTTAGGTAACAACTCACAGTTATCTCCTCCTAGAACCCTCATTCTGTTAGTCTTAATGGATGATTTAGACCACAGCTCATAGCTGTTTGTTTTGAGTTTAATACATAAGATGCATTTAATGCTCATTTTCCTAGATATTTTATGCATTAAATGTTGCATTCCTGAATAATCCCGGCTTATTTTAGCATTGGCCGAACTATATTTTAATTAACTAAACCGAACCAATACATGATTTGGCATTGACCAAACATAGTAGAATAGTTCGGCTATGACCAAACATGGTAGGCCGATTCAATAAACTTTTTCTGATCTGTTCATTTATTTGTTACTCTCAAATTATTTCCCCTCCCGATGCTATTAAAGATGTTATTATTTGACTTGAATTTCAATTTAAAACCGATTCTTCATATTAAAAATTGATGCTTTACTTTCCACTTAAATGACCAATTACTCAAGATATGAATATAATGATTTTTGGAGGTGGGAATATTTTACATAAGGAAAAGCTGACTAATATGGGAGAAAACCTCCTTTGAACACTTGCCCAGATCTCTATAGTCTCCTTTTAATCTGAAACACACAAAGAAAGAGCCTCAGATCCTTGGTCTACCCAGTGGGAGTTGGCCTTTAATTTTCCGATGCCTTTGTTAGTTAAGAACTAGAACAAGCAATAACTATCAAGAAGGAAAAACTCTGGAGAATTTGTTGCATACCTCATTAATGTGACCTATTCATCTATTTATCCTCCTCTCAATCTTGAGATATTTTCAAATATTTATCCATTTTGCTCCTCCCAAAAAATACCTCATGCCAGTATTTAAGGATTCTTGGACAACAACACACAATTATCTATCTCACATTTAATCCAGAAAACGCATTTAAGGCTTTGCCATGAGAGATATTTCTTATATTAAATGCTGCATTCCAGAACAATCAGTGATTATTTTAATCTCGCTCGAACAAAATTTTTGTTGATCGATCCGAACAAATATCTGATTCAGCTTGGACCGAACATACAGGACTAGTTCGTACGTAACCGAACTATAAATAGTTTGGTCCGGACGGCCTTTATTGGAATGACCATCCATTTATTATTTTTTTAAATTATATCCCCTCCAATTACTCCCTTGTCCTGACTTTTCCATGCCTTTATAGAAGAGTTAGGACGAAACGCGCATTCCAAAGAAAGTAATCATGCCAACTTTAAATAAAAGTTTCATTTCCAAGACAAGGAAGTGAAAGGCCTCTAATGGGATTGGGGGGAAAAATCTATCCCTATTTTCCAAAAATACATTTAAAACTCACTTAAGAACCCGGTGGAGCTTCATTTCCTCACTTTAGATCCGCATTTCTCTTCAAACTCCCAGTACACAACCAATCTCAGAGCTTCAAACCCAGAGATCAAGGTTCTCCTTCTCCTGTAAGTCTTTCCGCTCCTCTGTTTGATTTTTCCTCGCACCACTTTTTTCTCCATTTCTTGCTTTTTATTCTTTTCCATTAATGGCCGAGGGAAATTGGGGGCTAGGGCAAACAAATTAGCGAAGTTAGTTAACTTCAATGAGAAAATGAAGGAGTTTAGAGAGATGTACCATGTTCTGAGCGACGTGAGGCTGAGGTATTACTCGTGCGATGACCTTCCCCTTTTAAACCAGGACGAAATTATCATCCCGGTCATGAACGTTGTAGAAGGAGGGGTCAAGTTCCCTCTTCACCCCATCCTAATCGATTTTCTTCAAATAGTTAACGCTTCTCCGAGTTAGTTGTCCATAAATGTATTTCGAATAGTCATGGGTGTTGTTTCCATCAAACATTTGTTAGGGGTCCATCTTACCCCAAAAGAAATTTTGTTCCTTTACTTCTATTCCTGCCCTGGTTCGGACTTGGGAACCTCTTGCCATCTTAGAGCCCGAAATGTCAACGTCAAATTGGTCAATGGGTTGCCCAGTTCCAACAAAGGCTACGACAACGATTTTCTTGTCGTTTCTAGTAGTTGGTTCACTGGTGGATCGGCCTACCGAAACAAGTTCGGATACCCAGGTTAGATTCTGTAGTGTTTATATGCAATCATTTTTAAAATTTGGGTATCAGTCCGAACACATTTCTTTTCGATCGAGGGGGAAAAGAAACTGTTAGGTGTAAATTTTTATAGCCGAGCTAAACCATATTGTGCCTTACATGTCTTTGTTGTATTTTCTTGCAGATTCTTCTTGGTTGGAGATTCTCGAACACGCAATCAATCTCAAAGAAATAGAGAAGGTTCTTTCCACCAACATCCTTGCAGATAAGTTCAATCAACCGAGATCGGCACCATTACTGCTCGGCTACACTCCCAAGCTTGGCACCTTTCTCAAAGGCCCAACTGTTCCTCGCTCAAAAGAGACACTGATCGAGCCTACCGTTCTGTTTGTTGCCCGACCTGCTTCTACCTGCTCCTCCATTGATCATCCCGACCTCATCCCAACTGAAGAAGTGTCTGAAATGGCCCCACCTATCAATCCGTACCAGTTAATGGGAAAGAGATCCAAGGAAGCCTCCAACTCAAAGAGCAAAGGGAAGGCCAAGGAAGGTGCCCAAGCCAAAAAGTCTAGGAGGCCCATTTTTGAGCTCATCGCTCACGAGCAAGCCGCTCTTAGTGCCGACTCGGGCTCTACTGTTTCGGAAGCTCAACCTCAGCTTCCCCAAATCATCAAAATCGACGAGCCTGAAAAGGTTGCAGATCCGGCTCCTAGAACAAAGAAGGCCAAGACTACAGGTGAGCTGACCTAGCACCCCAGGTCTTCTTCTTCGGACGATATTTGGAGTCCCGAGATGATGCTGGGGTTGGACCCTATCTCGGTCTATCACACGATGCTCGACACTTCGAATGTCGAGCTATCTGCTAAGGTAGCTCATGCCTTATCTCGGGCTACCTGCCTTCCCAGGTATATCCAAGCTTGGGACACCATGTTCTCGGGCCAGATATTTATTTTTCTGGTTATTGACTTATTGTAAAAGTAGAATTCCACTTCAAATGAGATAAGGCATGGAAAGAAAACTATAAAAAGTCATACCAACTATTGCAAAAATGGAAGAAGAGCCAAACTATATATATAATAAATGAAATCATGGTTCATGAAAGCTTACTTTATAAGAGAATACAAATGCTAGTAGTCAAAGTATCAATTTAGCTATTATCAAAAAACAAAAAAAGTATCAATTTAGCAACAAAAGAAAAATATTTATTTTTCCCATTGAGTTTGGTACATGTCATTCGAATTCTACATGAGTTGAACAAAATGTTAAATAGCGAAAAAAATAAAAAATCAATCAAAATATTATTATTACAAACAATTTAAGAAATAGATCCTATAAAACAAAGTAAAGAACTATATAACCATTGAAAAAATTTGGAGCAAGACCAGAGTCATCTGCGTTTGAGATTTTTGCAGCCCAACAAATAAAAAATAAAAAATTGTAAAATCTTTTGATCCTAAAGCACTAAGGAACATACGAAAAACGTCTCATTTGGATAGCAAAAGGGATGAAAGTGTGAATAATATATGTACACAAAGGTGAAACTAGGAGTTGCAATTTCTGTTGGGTTTCATTGAAATTTCAAACTTTAATTTTCCAAGTCATGTTGCCAAGCCCCGTCAAGAACGGTAGAAGAAATTTCAAACCTTGCAAAACTCTGAAGACAGAGAAAGGACGGATGGTTCCCTGCAATTTCAGAGAAAGCTATGTTGCCAGCAATGATCTATAAGATATGTGACGTAGAGCATGGAAAAGGAAGTCAATATACACAATCAAATGGAGGGCTCGGAGGCCTAATGCAGGAAAATGGTCCCATGGATTTAGCTAATGGACTTTCATGATTTTCTAAGTTATAAATTGTTAGCTAGTCTAACTTGACTCCTAAGAGTCCATTTTATCAAGTAAAAAGTTTTGGTTTACTGGAAGCAATTAAAAAAACAAAAAGATACATAACACACTTTCACATGGATCCGGGTTAAATAATTTGGGTCTGAATGTTGATGTGTAATTTTATTTTATTTTTTTAAAATTGCCATATAATTTAAAAATTACCACATCATATTTCTGTTAGTCACGTAGGCATACAAACTAACGGAGTTGGATGGAAGGATCATTAGCAATCAGTTTTGAAACTTCAGGGACTAATAGCTATCATTTTAAACTTCAAAGACTAATAGTGTTCACTAAGTAAATTTTAAGGACTAACAGTATATTTAAACCTCTATATATATATATATATATATATATATATATAAGGAAAAAAGTTTGGTTAATCAGTAGACAAAGAAGTGACTAGTGAGACCAAATCTGAAACACGAGTCCACTTAATCTTGGGCATAAAAAGTGAACAGAAAGAGGGTGGTTCCTTGCATTTTCAAAGGACACGCCTCTTTTCTTGCGGCCAGGAAAATAAGAAAGAAAGGAAAAAGCTGCCGCCTTTGTTTCCTTCTTTTTTTATTGATATAAAAGTTAGGTAAGAGTAAGATTCTAATAATATAACTACACTAACAAAGTGTCAATCACAGAGTTAATGTCACTCAAAATCCTTAAACTGCGACTAGTTTTTACTTACAGATGTACCGTTCATATGTAAAATTGGAACATTTTCCAATTTGTTTGTACGTGGCTACCGGTCAATTGTTGAAGAGTCAGCCTCGCTGGATTGGGGTTTATTTTGGGAGTCAAAGTCAGAACTACACACCAAGCCTAAGAAGATAGAATGCACTTCGCTAACAAAAGAAACAAAGCCCAAATCCAAAATAAAAGAGAGTATGGACTATGCGCTCAATTTCTCGAGTTCAGCCCAACCCATAAAGTTACTAAATTTAAATAATGGGAAATATAAAATGAAGTATACTAAAATAATAAAATAAAATTTAAATTTAATCATTTAACAAATATTTTAACACTGCATTATAACATATATTTTGAAATTTAAAAGAGATATAGATTTAATTAAAGTGAGGTATAGGCGTAGAAAGGGAAAGATAAAAATAAAAACATTTCCAAGAAATTTCATTAATTTTTGAATTTTCAAATAACACATGGTTTGGAAGACGTATAGGCGGCTGAAATTTGAGAAAAGTTCATACAATCAACATCATGTAGGTAAAAGAATGCTTCTTGATTAAAGAAATACACCAACCTTATCCTTGACTTCATAGAAATCATGGTATGGTTAAAAATTAGAATTATTAAAATTGTTTGCTTGACTGCAACTAGGGGTATTATGTCTCCAATCATAATGCCAGTTTTGTTCTTCACTCTCTCTCTCTCTCTTTTTTTTTTTTTTTTTTTTTTTTTTTTTTTTTTTTTGGAGGGGGTGGGGTATCTTGTTATCAATGGTTACAAAATACTGAACAAATGGCCCATCCATAGGCAAATGTACAAACTGTATCAGACACAATGGTTAAGTGTTCTGTATTGGCTATAAAATAAAAGGCTTTTTCTGACAACAGCCAAATAATTTGTCCACCAACAAAATATCAATGCCTTATTTTCACAAGAAATTGCAATATGTTTGGCATTCAACAATTATTTTAAACCCTCATATCCTCATGACTAGAATAATTGGGACAGATAAACATGTAGAATAATTTTTTTAATGCAAAGTAAATTCACACAAACATTGAACTATATGTTTTAGTCATAATAAATAGATCCAATGTAACTTTTTCTATTTC
>BKZX01018418.1:0-14667 GCA_014362285.1 Fagus crenata
AACGATTGGGGGCTATGAGGTTTACATCAGCTATGAATGCTTTCTCCAAGTTCATATCCTCTTACGGTTTGCTAGATATTCCAATTAAGGGGGGAAGGTATACCTGGTCCAACAATAGGGAGGCAGAGGCGATGTCTCACATTGATCGGTTCTTGTATTCTCCTGGATGGGAGGAGGCTTTTCCAACAATTACACAGAGAAGACGATCTCGAATTCTCTCTGACCACTTTCCAATCTTATTGGAGTGCGGTTAGTTCTCTCGAGGTCGTCGCCCATTTAGATTCGAGAATATGTGGCTGAAAGCCGAGGGTTTTATGGAGCAAGTCAAAAAATGGGGGGAGGCATATCAATTCTATGGCACTCCAAGTTACATCCTGGCCCATAAACTTAAGGCGTTGAAGCTGGATTTGAAGAGATGGAATGAGGAGATTTTTTGGAGTGTGAGTTTTAAGCGAAAGCTCTTATTCGATGAGTTGTCTGAAATGGATGTCTTGGCAGAAACTCGTCCTCTATCTGCTGCAGAGAAATCTCAGCGAGAGAGTCTTGTTGCTGATTTGGAGAAACAATCTTTAATGGAGGAGATTTGTTGGCGTCAGAAGTCCAGGGCTCTTTGGTTGAGAGAGGGGGACAAAAACACTAAGTTCTTCCATCGTACAGCCAACTCCAATAGAAGGTATAATTCAATCTCCACTCTTTTTATCAACGGGGAGATGACCACGGACTCGGATTTGATATCAGCAAACATCATTCAATTCTACGAAAATTTATACACAGAATCTGATACTAGAAGGCCTTTGTTGGAAGGTTTAGATTCTCCACTATCTCTGCGGATGAGGCACTTTAGTTGGAACGTCCGTTTGAAGAAGAGGAAGTGAGGGGAGTGGTGGAGGGGTTTAATGGAGACAAGGCTCCGGGTCCGGATGGCTTTCCTATAGCTTTTTTCCAGGCTTGTTGGGCTGTCCTTAGCCAAGACATTATGAGGGTGCTGCACTCTTTCCACGGTTTGGGTTCTTTTGAGAAGAGCCTTAACGCCACATTCTTAGCCCTCATCCCAAAGAAGAACGAAGCTGTGGAAGTGAAGGACTTTCGCCCCATTAGTTTAGTGGGAGGGGTCTATAAAATTTTAGCCAAACTTCTAGCTAATCGTTTACGGATGGTTCTTTCTTAGATTATATCTCCTTCACAAAATGCTTTTGTGTTGGGTAGGCAAATCCTTGACTCTGTCCTTATTGCTAATGATTGCTTAGATAGTCATGTGAAGCAAGGAGATCCAAGGGTGATTTGTAAGTTAGATGTGAAAAAAGCTTAAGATCACGTAAATTGAGATTTTCTCATTTATATGCTGCATCGTTGTGGGTTCTCTCCCAAATGGAGGAGTTGGATTCGGTTTTGTATTTCCACTGTACACTTCTCAGTTCTCATTAACGGTTGCCCTAGTGGTTTCTTTGGGAGAATGAGAGGCTTAAGGCAAGGAGACCCTTTGTCACCCCTACTCTTTGTCATAGTTATGGAGGTCCTGAGTAAGATGATGGTTAGAGCGGTTCTTGGTGGGTACCTGATTGGTTTCAGGGTGGGTTTGGCGGAGGGGAGAAATGTGCTGGTATCTCATTTGCTTTTTGCAGATGAAACCTTGATCTTTTGTGATGCCATTTTATCCCAGATAGAGCATTTGAGGTTTGTCTTTACTTGGTTTGCAGCCATCTCTGGTCTGAAACTAATTTAAGCAAATCTGAAATTGTCCCTGTTGGGAATGTGTTGAATTTGGAAGATTTGATGCTTGTGCTAGGATGTAAGACTACATCCCTCCTAATGAAGTATCTAGGTCTTCCTTTGGGTGCACACTTTAAGGAGAGCACCATTTGGAACCCAATTATAGAGAAGATGGAGCGACAGTTAGCTGGTTGGAAGAAACTATACCTCTCAAAGGGTGGTAAGGTTACTTTAATTAAAAGTACTCTATCTAATTTATCCACTTATTTCCTCTCTCTCTTTCTTATCCCAACTGGGGTGGCTCATAGGCTTGAAAAGTTACAGAGGGAGTTTCTTTGGAATGGAATGGAGGGTGAATCTAAATTTCATTTAGTGAGCTGGACCAAGATTTGTGAACCTATTCGGAATGGTGGTTTGGCCATTCAGGATTTGAGGAGATTTAACCGAACTCTCTTGGGAAAGTGGCTTTGGAGTTATGGTACGGAGCGTGAGGCTCTTTGGAGGTGGGTTGTTGATGTGAAGTATGGCAGCATGTGGGGTGGCTGGTGTTCTAATGTTGGCAGGGGGTCTTATGGGGTAAGCTTGTGGAAAACCATTCGTAAGAAGTGGGATTCACTATCTCAATATTTGTCTTTTATGGTGGGAGATGGGAGCAAGGTGCTGTTCTGGCAGGACCATTGGTGTGGGGAGATGCCTTTGATGACAGCGTACCCAGAGTTGTTTTCCTTTACTCAAGAGATGAGAGCCTCCATGGCAGATCTTATGTCCTTTGTAAATGGGACCATTCATTGGGATATTTCTTTCTCTAGAGATGTTCAGGATTGGGAATTGGAATCTCTCACTTCCTTCATGAATTTTATCTATTCTCAAGACTTGAAGGGCCTAGGGGAAGATCACTTATGCTGGAAAAGGGACCCTAGGAAGAGCTTTTCAGTCAAGAGCTATTATTGTTGTTTGGGGCCTTCTCTGAATCGATCTTTTCTGTGGAAGAACATTTGGAAAGTGAAGGCTCCCCCTCGGGTGGCTTTCTTCTCTTGGACTGCTGTGTTGGGCAAAATTCTGACTATTGATGCTTTGAGAAGAGGGGCCTCATCATAGCTGATTGGTGTTGCATGTGCAAGAAAAGCGGGGAAAATGTTGATCATTTGTTGTTGCACTGCAGGGTGGCTCACGAGGTGTGGTCTATGGTCTTTGCCTTGTTTGGGGTGCAGTGGGTTATGAATCTTACCATCCAAGATCTATTCTTGGGCTGGTCTGGTTCCACCAGACGGAATGGGCGTGTCATTGTCTGGCGGATTGTGCCTCATTGTGTCATTTGGTGTCTTTGGCTGGAATGGAATGCTCGTCATTTTGAGGACTCCGAAAGAACTATACCAGAATTAAAACTTTTCTTCTTCTAGACTTTGTATGAGTGGGTTGTGGCTCTAGGCTTACTTCCTATTCACTCCCTTGTGGAGCTGCTTGATTTCTGTACTTTGTAACTCTGTCCTTTTGTATACTCCTAATATACTTGGGTTTTTTTCTAATGAAGTCTATTACTAATCCAAAAAAAAAAAAAAAATGTTATCCACCGCATGCATTAACAACATTAACCTAGAGTCTTAGACAATATATTGGACACTTAAGTGGGTTCAGTACCTTAGTCTAACATGAATCAAGCACAAAGACCATATCATTGTTTTACTTTTCCTTCAAATTTGTTGTTGAAGAAAATGAAGTTTTTTTTTTTTGGTTACGTTGGAGGCTAATTAGGCCTGTAGGCCACAGCAGGTGGTATAACTCTTCCTTCCCTTAACAACCCAACCCCCACCCCCCACCCCCCCCAAAGTGTAGGTGGGGATTCAATCTTAAGTCCATTGTGTGGATGACAAGAGACTTTATCAACTGAACTAGCTAACACTCACTTCAATTTACAAGATTGAAATGATATGAGCTGTTCTGTTTCATGAACAACGTTAAACTCACATCAACTAACTACATCCTCAGTCAAAGGGAGGTTTTAGATTTTCCAAATAAACTTCTAGGACACAAAAGCTGATATTTTCTCTTCTAGGACACAAAAGTTGTTTTAGATCACTGAAAATTATTTCCGTATCAAACCATTTCTTAAAATTTCCGGCCACTTAAAAATCAATAATAATCAATAATAATTAAATAAAAAATATTCTACTAAGCCCAAAACCACACAAGCATTTACACAAAACACTCAAAATTCAAATTTTCGCAACCAAAGAAAACCTGAACTCCATACCAAATCCATTTCTTAACAATTGAACATTCCTCTAGACTAAATCAATACTAATCGTTATCCAAATGCTAACTTATACACCAATAACCTTATTATTCAATTAATTTCTTCAAAATTATCTCATCATCATCATCAAAATCCACATTTCCCACTACACACTCACACACACAAACAGAAATTTTCAAGCCAAACCCAATTCCACACACTCAACAACAACCTCAAATCAAACACCAAAAAGAAAAATTTCATATTCCCAATAAAAACACTAGAACCACCACAAACCTCATAATATTGAACCGATCCTTCCCAAAATTGACGCATGCCGTGTGCACGGCCTTGAAATCCTTAAAATTAATCCCCACATTATCATCCTCCACCCCAACTGCCTCCGACGCATCGAAACCAAGCTCTTTGACCATTCTATCCTCGTCCTTCCTCCTATGATCAAAGTAATTCTGCCCCACCAACCTCTCCATCAACTCAATCCACTCAGGCCATGGATGCACCACCTCCACCACCATCCCCTCCTTCTTCTTCTCATTCACTACCTCCAATCCCAAATTGGCATTACCACCGTTATCATTGCGACGAACCCCAAACCCTAACTGTGAATGTGATTGCGATTGAGGGGGTTCAATTTTGGGGTTTTTGGATTGGCGCCAAGCGCGGATGCGTTGGAGGGTTTGGTCCTTCTGGGAGAGGAGGGTTTGCTGTTGTTTTTCGATGGAGTCGATTTGGTCGAAGACGAAGCTTAGATGGGCCGAGAGTGAGGAGGGTTTTGGAGGTGGGTCTGAAGAAGAAGAAGAAGAAAAGGGTTTAAGGAGAGAGAGAGGGAGAGGGGGTTTGGGGTTTTGGGAGGAGAGAGAGAGGCGTCTTAGGAGGAGAAGGGAAAATGGGGTTTGTGTCATTTGAGAGAGACAGAGAGAGAGAGAGAAGGGTTTAAGGTTTTTGAGCTGAGAAGTGTTGAAACACTGTAGAAATGGAGGCGATGAGCAGAGAGGTAAAGCCTTAAACCCTTTTGTGGGGTTCTACAATTCTTCTACTAGGAACAAAAATGAATATTATTACTACCCCAATAAATTCAGTTCAGACACAATTTTTTTTTTTTGGCTCGCAAATCCTTTGTTCGGTTTTATGCTCTATCAATCACAACTCGTAGATATGTTGTAATTAATGAAGCATAATGTAGAATACAAAAGATGTAACAAAGGATTTTTATTCAATGTTGATAAAATAATATGACACTAATCACAACTTACTATCTTTACAAGTGGCGAGAAGAATTATGAATTGAGTTGTATGCTTAACATTTATTATGAATATTATTATATGAGTACTACAACTATTACAAAATAAAAAAGAAATTAAAAAATCTATTTATTGTATTATTATTATTATTATTATTATTTTGGATAGAGATCTACTTATTGTATTATTAACATGATACTAATAGTTTTTTTAATATATTAATAGTAAACTTTAACATTTTTCTTACTATATTATACTATGGGGATGTGATGTGAGATTTCCTTTAATTTTTGGCCTTTTAGTTTATTCCTTGTAATCCTCGTAATCTACTCACACATAAGAATTATCTCTTTGCATCCATTATATGCAACAAATGCCTCTGTCCCAGGCATGATATTGTGTTTATTTATCAAACACATAAGAGATGGCTGCTTAGAGTGGTGATAATGATATCTTGTGCATTTGAATTTTAAGTAGGAAGGACTGAATCTGAAAAACTAACTCATGGGAGAGGTATGTCGATGAACCCCAAAGCCATAATAGGATATGCTTAAAGAGGTATTACCTCATATAATTGTTACTTTGCTCTATTCCTTTTTTTATTTTTTATTTTTTTTACAACTGTTCGAGGCTTCGTCCCATCTAATTCCACAAGTCTGTATAATCCTTTGTCTACACAAATTGGATAATTACCCAACCCAATGGCCTTGAGGGTGGTCCCAAAGGGATCTATGACCATAAAACCTCTGTCCCTATTAGAGTGAGTGAGATCCATACATGAGAAGAATTAGATGTAATGATAATATAGATAATCTCCATCACTTAAATCAGTTTTTTTTGCTTTTAATTATAAATTTTAATATATGAACGAGTCTAAATGTGTTTATATATATATATATTAAAATAAAAATTTTCTAAGAACCTTTTACTTGTTGACCAAGATATAAGTGATTCCAACTCCACAAATGTATTACATTCAAGAAATAATCAACTAGACTTCTCTAGTTAAGCTTTAGCTAACATCAATTGAATTTTGATTTCTGTTTTTGCTAAGAGTTGCATGCACAAAAGAGATGGGATTACAAGGAAAGCTTAAACAGTTTCCAAAACAATACTAAATCGTCCAAAGCTATCGGGCCTCTTGCATACTTGTTTCACTACCTAGTTAACAAAAAGTCATGCGCTAAGAATCTTGTGGTTTAATGATATTGTCTGGTAACTCCAGTTCTTTTGTTCCAACGAGAGAATTTGGATCAGAATCCCCTCATTCCACTTGCACATGCCCATAGTCCCAGACCCTTACAAAGTAACATAATATTTACATATTGAAATCAGGTCATTCCAAAATGACATCAAAACAGTCATAATTAGTTTTTATAGATGAGCAAGGCGTAGTAAAAACATCACAGCAAAACAGAGGATTTCATTGGGCTTCAGACTTTTTATTGCTATACAACAACATATGACTAATTACCTTAAAACACATGAAATACTACTTACAACACAGGACTAAAGAAAGAAAAAGGTACGTACAACAGTAAACCCACTTAAACAAAGGAGATATAAGCGGATTGGAAAATATGGAACAGGGCAAATCTTCCTTTCTATTCCATAGCACATCTTGGAATGACTAGTGCTCAAAACCACTCAACCATACATTTCGGGTAGAAACCTTCATCGGCAGCAACAGAAGAAAGACTTTGTAGTTCTTTCTAAACTTTCCACCTCTCATAAAACACTGAACATGCTAGTGAAGTGCACTTGACACCACTTTCCACGACCCAATCACTGCCTCCACAATGTCGACATATAGCAGCAAGGTGTTGCATCTCTCTCTCCAATTTTGAAGTTCTTCCAATCACAGCAGTCGCAGTCGCAGCAGCAGCTTCCTTTTGCAAACATTGATTGCATAAATGGGCTAATGCCTAGACCAACTCACCACAAAGTATACAAGGTTTTGAGAGACAGTAATAATCAATTTTGGTTCGGTGTGGATTTGGAGCAGAGAAAGGGCATTTAGCAAAGGCTTCCTTGGCTAGACGGGGCATCTCTATAAACCACTGGATCAAGTCAGCTCCAACAAGTCCAAATACCTGCTGCAAAGCCGGGATTATTTGTTTGTTGATGTAATATAAAATATTTAATCTAAAGGGGAAATCCATTGCCAAAAGTTCCTATGGATCCACAACCATATCAATCAGACGGGCCCCAGGCTCCCTATGGATTACAACATAAGGTATTCGCTCTGCATGGTATGGTTTTGCCTTGGGATCAGCTCTCATTGCTTTAGTGGCCACAATTGCTGCTAGTGGGAGAGATGAAGAGCCCCCCTTGTACAGTAGGTACCTAATCGAACCTCCTTGGCAAAAACAAAATCCTGAAGAGAAATCCTGGCAAATAAAATCCGAAACCATTGACGCTGCAAATACGCTTTAACTTTAGAAATGTCCTGATGTTCAAAAAAGTGTCTCAACGACGTCTCCAATGTCTTGGCAATAGCTCCACATGTATCCCTGCGTACTGTCTCGATACCTTTAGCATCAAACACAGGTGCAGTCTGTTCTGGGGTCTCATAACTATAACTAGCATAGCGTTTCTTAGTAAGGAGGAAGCATGAATGATAAACTTTCTCCATTTTCAATGTGACTGGCTTTGGATTCATAGCAGTGATTGCAGATGCAATCTCATTCCCAATTCGAAAAGACTCTTTGACCGTGCGTCCTTTGAGGAGGACAAACAAGCTGTCAGTATCACCATAAATAACTTTCACTTTCCACTTATCATGTGCATTCACAAATGAAATTGCCTTTTCAAGAGTACTACGGTCACATTGAACAATACTGTCGACAAGCTCTGCACAAGGCATGCGACCACTAAATCCAGCAGCTGTATAGCCATATGTCACATTTGATATCAGCTTCAAAGCAAGCTATCTTGCATTAAATACCCTGTGAAGAATTTGCTGTGAAAGGGGCAATCTTTTCATAGCTTGTTTCACCATTATTCTAGTTGATAATATTTCCTCTAATAAACGGGGCATTATGCCTTTACGGACCTTTGAAGTTACATACATAACACCATTTGGAGTAAGAAGTATCTTATTTTTCACACTCTGTAGAACATATGAATCTAGTGAAAATGAACTAACCCCAAGTGTATTTGCCTTTGAAGGAGCAACTTTTCCAAGGCATGTAGAAAAGCAAAGATTGTATGCAATTATCATTAGGATAGAGAGACTGAAAATCCAGAACAACAACCAGATCTGCATAAAACCAGACTCCGGTTCCATCACAAGAGGTAGGCATTCCATTGCAGGTTAAGAAGCAACTTGTTGACTTCCTGGGGATATAGCAAGATAATTTTGTGTATGTGCCAATCTTAGAAGCATGGATTCGACGCGGTATTGTGAACCTCGAGAGACAACTGAGAAAAGTCAATGCCAAACACACGAGCAAGTTCTGATGTTCGATTTATCTGCAAAAACACGTATCAAGATTATTCCAGCAGGAAATAAAATTTAAAGAAAGAAAAACCATCAAATTCTTGATAATTGATTTTTTAAATTCAGAACTAGCTATATCAAAAAGACTTTGGTTAACACAGCCAAAGCTCTACCCAAGCTAGGGCAGGACAAACACCCTCCTCTATCATGACAACCATTATTGAAAATTTAGTTCCATCCAGCATTACCCTGTACTATTTCCGTCAGTCCTATATTGAAAGTTTTATTCTCATGTTTATGTTAAAAATATTCATTAAATGATTCCATTGTTTTGCATGCAAAATTGATATAATGAACTCTAACGTGCAGCAAACACACACACCCCAAACCCAAAGATAGATGCAGAGACCCATATGCATCACTCAACTGACAAAGTTTGTTATCCTACCATATCAAGTTGGTTCATTATCTCAAGGTTCAATCTTGCTCTCTCCATAGCATACTCTATACATCTAAATCTTCCTCATCTAGGACCACTAGAAAACCATTTTGTCAGTACTTTGTGACGAAATGATGGAATTTTTCGCCTCAGCACAGCTTCGGCTACTGCTTCAATTGTGTACATATTAAGCTTAACTTCTCCACGCATCAATCGCCATATGTTCAGGACAATTCTACCACCAACATGAACACTGCTGGCATGGGTTCGGCCCCATTCATCCTCAATAATGGCATCTTCTAGTATGACAGGATCAGTATTTGACTGTTTAGGAATTAAATTTTCAAAATTTCCTTTCTCAGGAATATCTAAATCTCCAGCAGCTATCTTAATTTCAAATGGTGTCCGAGATATGTTATTGAGTAAACCTATACCAAGATGTGAAGCCTTTTCTGCCAAAAATCCAAGAGAACCACCTTGAATATCCCACCCCATTATAATATCTGAGTCAGATGAACACACAATCTTCATAAAATGACTAAATAGGTATTTCTCCTCAGAGAAAACCAACATTTTGCAGCCAGATGTTCCATCTAGACTCCTGCAAATAAATGGAGATTATGAAAGCAATTAAGGAAATGTCATCTTCCATAACAGAGAAAATAATAAAGGCATCCAACAATGTTTATGGGGCCACAAAGTAGTCCAAACCAATTGTAACATTCTAGGAGGCAGCAGCAAACAGTCAGGTGCACAACACAACAAGTAAACAGGTATTATATTTTTATGTTTTAAAATGTTATGAATATAAGGAAAAACATGTAAGAACAGCCCGCCTTAATTTACCTAACAAGGTAATTTCCAAATGAACTGATTGGTTAAAACAAATCAAAACCAAAAGCAACCGACTAGTAAAAATCACAAGTGTACACACGCATAGTACCACGCATTTTATATAAGGAACATTCATGCAGGGTGATACATAAGAAAGTAATATTAGCTGTATGGTATCCACTCCATATTCTTTATTATTGCCCAATTTCCACCTACTTTTACAAATAGATAATAATTTTATTATGCAAAAGAAAAGGAATTAAAAGGAGAGGAAAAAAAAAACATTTCTTCATCAAAAGGAATAGGCAGGGAAGATACTAAACTGAAGCAATCCCCTAGCCTTCAAAAGAAAGAAAGCAACAAACAAAACACACTTCATTGTGGTGCAAGAAGTTATCTTCTTATCGCTTTCCAACATATATGAAATTTTTTCTTATTTCCCTCTTATTCTGTTAATCACAATTAAACATGCAAATGTTTGGCTAAATTGCACCAACACCCATCCAACTTTCACCCAAATATAGGGAAATTTTTTTATTTCTCACAAAGACGTGGGTATGGACGTTACCTGCAGATGCCTTAGTGCCTTTTAGCGGCCATGTGACATTCACATGGTCACCTCCCATTCTCAATTTGACCGGAAGGTAACAAAACAAAAGTATCTATTTTCACCTAAGTGAAATTATTATTTTTAATTGATAAGTTACATATATACCCAATGGGTTGTAACTTGTAAACCCACGATCTTACCCTTCACCCATTCTTATGGGAGAAGTGAGTGCCATTTGAGCTAGACTTCATTGGCACTGGTGAAAGTTCAGAGGGTACAAATGCATTTTAGCCAAGAGGATTAATATTCCATTATCTTACATTCACATTTCCAGCACAAATGAACCATAGAAGGTATGAATTGATCTTTCACCTGTAGACCCCATCAACAATTGCCCACATTACAAAAAATATAAACACATCAAGTCACACTCAACACAAAACAAGCAGTAAAAAGAAAAATTACATGAAATCTCGATGTGATTACCAGCATCCATACCTCTTAAAAGCTTCAGTTTTACTACGCAAAAGCACATAAACTTCAGGAATGGAATCTGTATCATTTTGAATAGCAAGAGCTATGACATTGATGGCATCAAATCGAGGATTAGGTCTGAGATCTCCTCTAGATTCTGCTTGAACCTATTGCCCATTATAGGATTGTAAGAGATAATTTGCTCTAAAAAGTAATGACAATCATAAATAAAATTCTATTTATCTGGTTCTAGAAAGCAACAAAAATGGGAAAGAAATTATTCTTAATCATATTAATGAACACACACTAATCTCATCCTACAATATAAGTCTCAATATACCAAGACAGATCACATTGGATTCACAATCCAATACATTTCCCGAGGAAAGAGAAAGATTAATTATGAATAATTTTTTTTGGTGTTGAAAATTTCCTTACTCTAGTGATACACATCAATGATACCAATAAAAAAAAACTAAATCATAAATATTTGACAACATAATTTGTTAAGCAACTACTAGTTTATAATTAGAGGTAGTGAAATTCATCACTGAGAAGCCAAAGCTTTTCTCTCTAACTCTCCCTCATCTTGAAATACTAAAAAGTTGACTTGACAGTATTTTTTTTGGATAACGTAGGGAATCTTTCTAAAGGAAAGCCCTTTGGACTCGTATTTAGGTAGTAAAACCTGCAGGCAAGTAGATTTGATAGTATTGATGTTGGCAAAGGTAAGATAGTGCTATCTATAACTAAACTAATTCAGGATAATCTCAAATATTTATCATCTAAATGACCAAATCTTTTTTTGTTTTTTTTTATAAGTAATAAACTTTATAGCAAAAACCAAGTACACTAGACGTATACTAGGTAAAAGAATTACCAAATCTTATCATAGTGCTAAGCATTAGAATGTACGAACTCCATACTTAAAAAGAACAAACTTCAAATGCAATGTATATCAGGGTCATATTTTAAATATTTATGTGTACAGCAACATGGAAGAGTATTTTTGAAAAATCATGGAAAATATTAAGCATGCAAACCCATAGAAATTTAGGTTTGAGATAACATATCTTTTAAAAATAATTTAGAACATTACATCTAGTTTTGCAAAAAAACATTAAAAAAAAAAAGTAGTCAGATACCTCTATACTTAACAATGTCAATTGTTGTCCACCACCAACACTTGCAGGGTCCCGAAACCCACTTTGACTAAGAGGAGTAGGCTTCGATTTCCCATCTGGTCCTGAAATCTGAGACATATCTTGTGTGGATTCAGAGCATGATTTATCTTTTGCAATAGCTCCTTTACCCTGCATAATTGTTGTCACCCCATCACCAAATGCACTCATTTCTCGATCGAAGATTTTGGGGTTTTCTTGATACAAATGATCCAAAATAGGCTTCACATGAGATCCAGAGCCAGATTCAGGCAAATCCTTGTCACAATCATCAGGCAAAAAACTTTGTGTACCAATCAAACTGCTAGCTGACCCTACGAAGAGTTATAGAATTGATAAGAAGTTTCTCATTTCCAAATGCATATGTTGTTCTTCCCACAAAATAACAAGGGTAGATTGCAAACATCCACATGACCCAAGTTAGAATATCGGAAAGGCCCCTAATCTCACTCAAATTTCAGAAAGCCCCTTAACATTCCCACTGCCATTGAATTAAATGCAAGTTAATGAGCATGAGAAGGAACTGAAGAGAGCTTTGGTTGTATCTTCTTCTTTTTTTGGCTATGGCTATTTGAAATTTTCAGCAACATTAGGAGGATGATTGCTTAGTCCTAAATTTTAGGGGGGACACATGAAACTTAGGAAGGCTATAATCAACACAAATAATACTGAAGTAATTTACCTTTCAAAGGTGATAAATCCACTGATGCTACATTGTTCCCTCTAGGAGCACCTGAAAGTTCACAACCAAATAGTAACAAGTCAGAAGTTTAACATCAATAAATAACTAATAAGAAGCCAGTGCATTTACTTAAATGAATACATAAATAAAATTCAATAAATGTACTAGTTCTAGCTAACCTTTCTCATCACACAATAGCCATCCATACACACTATCTGTAGAAGGAGGTGATAATACGGGTGTTAACAGGTACAAGTAAGAGCCATCATTTTGAAAGTGAGTAGGGACGCCAATGACAAACTGATCAGAATTGGAGTCACTGATTCTAGCATGCTTGTCCATGAGTTCTTTCTCTTCTCAACATTCCCCCTCAAAGAAAGGGAGAAAATCATCCAAAACTCTCCCTTACCAACAAAAAAAAAAAAAAAGAGAGAGTGTGAGAGTGAGAGTGAGAGAAAAAAATTATAAATTGGTCAGCAATATTATAAAACATGAACCAAAAGATGGGATTACTGGCAAACACGGTAGAAACCCACCAAACTTATATACATAAATCCTATAGAAACCTGAACTTGTTTGATCAACAATTCTGTTGATATTAAGGACAAATATATTCAATAATGCAATGGGCATAACTTATAACCAGTATCATCTGCAAACCCTAATTTGTTGGCACCCTAGTTCCCTTTGTCCCTCCCCATACCATTCACCACCAAACCAAAAAGCCAAAATAGCCAAAAAAAAGAAGTAGAAAATAATAAGGCATGCTATTTGAGTGAAACAATGAAAAAAATGGAGCTTTTCTAAACCAAAAGACAAGTAGGAAAAAAAAATTGAGGTATTGGATGCCATCAAGAAACTAAAAGTGCAACCTGATGATCCGCCAAAAGTGTTCTCCTCAGGATTAGAGGTAGTAAGTGTAAATGAAGCATTTTCAGATGCCCCATCTGTCCAGTCTGCTATAGGGGGTTTCTTGCAAAAGGTCATGCCAATTAGTTCCGTACATTTTTCTTAAGTGTTGACAACTACAGTCTCTGAGCTGCCAAACCCAAATAAAATAAAATCCCCTACTTGTTTTCCACCACTGCAATTCTGATTTTGCAGACCCATTGAGTCAATTGTGACATTAGTGCCTGCAAGATTCTCAAAAGATTTATCATGTACCCACACCAAAGATGGTTCATCTTTATGGCCACTTTCATACATGGAACAATCTGCACCAGATACTCCACATTCAACCATACCCATTTGCAAACAGCTTGAAGCAACAGAACCTATTTGCTGAAATCTTTCAATAGCTATGGCAGTTACACCAAAACCAGACTCTTTAACATTGTCAATTTCACGATGGCCCATGGAAGCTGCAGAATCTATAATCTTGGGTTTACAAATCCATGGTCCTGTATGCACTTGAGAAGGACCCGTTACTGTGAAATCCACAGGTCCAGTGATAGCTCCTATTCTGGCCTCATCACCGACTTTTTCATGAGAACCAAAATTTCCATCTTTCAACCTACTAGCCTGTGACAAGCTGTCACTACTGTACAAAAGAGGCAGTTTACCATACATGGAAGAATCTAAATGTGCCGCTTTAACCTCATAAGCCTCCTAGAAATTTGTTTGTTGACCTGTAAGAGATTGCCTCAAATTGAGAGACTCAATAGGGTTTTTGTCAAGCTCATCATTTAATTGTTTATGGCTAAGAAGTAGGCCTTCTCTTTGCTTCCCTTCCAAAAGCGCCTTTTTAGTCTTGCCAGACCCATCATCAGTTGGTTCAACTCGATAGGATCGCTTTCTCCTCATCAAGTCTCGCACAGAGCATCCAACCAAAGTACATGATTCCTTTAGATCATGAACAT